>UESW01003345.1:0-86589 GCA_900491605.1 Calamus simplicifolius | reverse complement strand
ACCTGGCACAATTCCAGACTCCATGGGCACATTCTTAGAAAACTCGACAGGGCCCTTGTGAACCCGGCTTGGCTTCACTCTTTTGCTGATTCATATGCTGAATTCCTCCCTTTTGGTCTTTCGGATCATGCAACGGTTGTGGCTAATCTTGGGATCTCTGTTCCTCAATTCAAACCTCCTTTCAAATTTTTAAACTTCTGGTCTTCATTTGATGAATTCTATCCTCTAGTAGAGCAAATCTGGAATACTACGGTGACTGGTCATGCCATGTTTAGACTGTACAAAAAGCTTAAACTTGTTAAAGTTGCATTGAAGGCTCTGAGCAAGAGCAAGAACAATTTGATTAACGGGGACCTTGCATCTCTTCGTTCCGAACTTGCAGCTGTGCAGTCTTCCATTGCGGCTGGTAACAATGACATTGAGCTCTTGGCGAAGGAAGTTGAATGCTCTAATAGGCTGTCCCTTGCATGTAAAGGGAAGGAGAGTTATGCCAGGCAAAGAAGTAGAATTCAGTGGCTGAAAGATGGGGACCAATGCTCCTCCTTTTTCTTCAACACTGTTAAAGGAAGGAACAATGTTAACAAGATTTTCTGCATCCAGAAGGAAAATGGCGATTGGATCCGGGAGAAGAATCAGATTGCTTTTGAGGTAGTCGACTATTATAAGCAGCTCCTTGGATCGAAATGTTTTACCAGCTATATTGGCCGGGATGGTCTTTCGGAATATGTGAGCTGTGCTCTGACTCATGAGCAAAGGAGCTTCCTAAGCAATGAATTTTCTGATGTGGAAATAAAAGATGCCATTTTTAGCCTTCACCCAAACAAAGCTCCAGGTCCGGATGGGTTTAATGCTTTTTTTTCCATAAGACTTGGCACATCGTTGGAGCTGATTTTATCTCCGCTATCAAGGAGTTCTTTTCTAAGGGGATGCTTCTCAAAGAGGTTAATTGCACGATCATTGCCCTCATCCCTAAGGTCCCCAATGCCTCAAAATTGAAGGACTTTAGGCCTATTTCTTGCTGCAATACTGTGTATAAGTGCATCTCCAAACTGATTGCTAACCGGCTGAAGCTTGTCCTGCCTTCTTTTATTAATATTGCTCAGTCTGCTTTTGTTCAAGGGAGGCACATTGGTGATAACATCCTGTTGGCTCAGGAGCTGGTCCGTGGGTATCATCTCTTCATCCTCTTCAAATTGTGCTCTAAAGATTGATCTTATGAAGGCTTTTGATTCGGTAAGGTGGGATTTCCTTTGGGATTCCCTCCAGCTTCTTGGATTTCCTCCACGGTTCATTGGATGGATCAGGACCTGTGTCTCCACTGCAAAGTATTCCGTGGCTATTAATGGGGAACTTAATGGCTTCTTCGAAGGAAAGAAAGGTCTTCGCCAAGGTGATCCTATTTCTCCTTACTTGTTTGTCATTTGTATGGATATTTTCTCTAGAATCCTTGATCGGAAAATCCATGTTTCCCCTTCTTTTAAGTATCATTGGAGGTGCCGGAAATCAAATGTTTCACACTTATGTTTTGCCGATGATTTGATGATTTTCTGCCGGGGTGATATGGACTCGATTAGAGTAATTAAAGATTCTTTGGACACCTTCTCCTCCTTTTCTGGACTCACCCAAATAATTCGAAATGCTCTGTTTTCATTTCGGGTGCTTCGGATCAGCTGCAGCGTGACATTGTTGATTTCTTGGGTTACTCTCTTGGCTCCTTTCCTATTAAATACCTTGGTGTTCCTCTCATCTCCACACGGCTTAAAGCTACTGATTGCCAAGCACTTGTGGACCGTATTATTGGAAGAATCAAGGTTTGGACCAATCGTTTTCTCTCCTATGCTGGTAGATTGCAACTCATACAGTCTGTCCTCTTCAGCATCCAGTCTTATTGGTGTGCTCATTTCATTCTTCCAGCAAAGGTCTCCAAGGATATTGAAAGTATTCTATCGGCTTTCCTATGGAATGGTGTTTCTTTAAACCGGTATGGTGCAAAAGTCTCTTGGGCTGATATCTCTACTCCAAAGGCTGAAGGGGGTCTGGGAATCAAGAAGGTCCGAGATTGGAATGCTGCTTCTTTGTCTCGGTACATTTGGTTATTATGTCAACCGTGTACCAACTCCTTATGGTCGGCCTGGGTAAAGATGAATCTTCTGCACAAGGAACAGTTCTGGGTGGCAAAAGTCCCATGGAACTGCACTTGGACTTGGAGGAAAATTCTCAAGATGCGGGGTAGAGTGAAGGATTTCATCTCTGTTAAAGTGGGGAATGGCTCTAACACTTCTCTTTGGTTTGATTCTTGGAAACCTCAAGGCCCCATTTGCTCCTCTACTCACGCTAGAGTTATTATTGATTCGGGTCTTTCAAAGGATGCAAAGGTTAGTGCTATTATTTCTTTTGGAACTTGGGAGTGGCCTGTTTCAAATTCGGTTGAGCTGATCACTTTGAAAGAAGAGACCCGCTCCCTCTCTCCCCCTGACTGCAGCACCCACGATAGGGTTTTATGGGATGGATCTTCCGTTTTCTCCATTAAAAAGGTTTGGAATATCCTCCGATCTCCTTCCCTCTGTGTTGATTGGGCTCACTTACTTTGGTTTAAGCATCATATCCCGAGGCACTCCTTTATTTTATGGCTAGCTATTAGAGGTAGACTTTCTACTCAGGACCGCCTGGTATCATTTGGTATTCTCAGTCATATGACTTGCTCATTATGCCAAGATCGAATTGAGGACCATGGTCATCTATTTTTTAGTTGCCCCTTCTCCTTTCGGGTTTGGCAGTCCATAGCTGGCAAATGTAATCTATATCATTACCCTTCTTCTTGGGAGCGTCTGAGGCCGTGGCTCAGCAGAAACATTAATGGTGCAAATCTTCAATCCTCTCTTAGCAGGCTGGCTTTGGGAGCTTCTGTCTATTACATTTGGAATGAAAGGAACTCTCGCATGCATGGGCGGTTGCCTCTTAATGAGATCGGCATCGTTACCAAGATCATTGAATCAGTTAGGCTAAAGCTTGAGGGAGAAAAGTTTCCCAGGAATGCTACTAATCTACAGCTGCTAGATAGGTGGCAGCTACCCGCTTCCCTACTGGATTGATCTTGTCTTTCACTCGTTTTGAGCTCCTTTGTTAGTTGCTTGGTTTCTTTGTGGGTTGGGTTACCATTACTGTGGGTATTCTCTTCCATTTGCTTGCTGCGTAACCCTTGGTGGATGTAATCCAAATGGGGTTTCTTCCATATTTTGATCCGGGGTATGCCCCGAGTACCTGTACTTATAACTTTTCACTTTCTTATTAATACATCTCACACATTTACCTTTCAAAAAAAAAAAAAAAAAAAAGTGACACTCTAAATTGAACTCGATTCGGGTTTGATCTAACTTGATCTTAGAACAATGCTCCTAATTTAACTTGATTCAGGTTCGATCATTGTTTGATCTAAACTTGATCTTGAAGCAATGCTTCTTATTATACTTAATTTGGGCTCCATCTTGGTTTAAACTAACCGATCTTGAAGCAACACTTTATATTTAGGTTTGTTGTTTTATCAACCCGATTTTAGGCAACGCTTTAGATTTGATCTGATTCGGTTTTAATCTAAGTTTGATCAAACCCAATTTTAGTGTAACGCTCTTGATTAAACTTGATTTATGTATTATCTTTATTTCATCGAGCCTACCTAATTTTGGAGCAATACTCAAAATTGGACTTGATTAATGTTTGATCTAACCTGATCATGTAGCATCACTCCATATTGAACTTGATTCATCTTAGAGCATCCAACCTGACCTTAGAGAAATGCTCCATATCGAACTTAATTTGGGTTTGACCTAAGTTTGATCCGACCTTATCTTGGAATAATGTATTTAAATTACATTTAATTCATATTTGATTTGAGTCTGAACCGAATCAATCTTGGAGGAATGCAACATATTTCATTAATTCGAGATTGATATAAGTTTGATCCAATGCTATCTTTGAGGAATGCTCTACATTGGACTTGATTTGGGTTTTGATCTTTCTTTGATCAAGCTCGATCTAGATCAAGGCTCGATATTGAATTCGATTTGATCAAAGTTTAGTCGAATCCATTCATAGAGCAATGTTACACATATTTGATTTGTTCTAGGTTTGATTTGAGTTTAATCCACCCTTATCTTAGAGCAATGCTTTAAATTGAACTTGATTGGGGTTTGATCGAAGTTTGATTGAATTCGACGATCTCACAATAGAATCCAGATTGGACTTGATTCGGGTTTGATATAAGTTTGATCCAACTCGATCCTCGAGCAACGCTCTCGATTTGACTTGATTTGGGTTTGATCTATATCAATCCAACATTTCTTAAAGCAATGCTGTGAGTTAGACTTGATTCATGTGGATCTAATTGATCTAACCTGGTCTTGTTGCAATGCTTTGGATTGGACTATTTTGGAATTTGATCTAAGTTTGGCTCGACCCAATCTGGAGCATCACTTCCAATTGGACTTGACTCAAGTTTGATCTAAGTTTGATCCAATCCAAACTTAGAGCAACATTCCAAATTCAAATTGATTTAAAAGCCTTGATTTGGCTCGATCTTGTAGCAACGCTCCAGATGAACTTCATTTAGCTTGATGTAGGTTAGATCTAGTCCAATCATGGAGTAATGCTTCGATTTAAGTTGATTTTAGTTTGATTTAAAGCAATGCTCTAGATCGAACTTGATTCGGATTTGATTTAAGTTTCATTAACCCAATCCTTAGGCAACATTCATGATTGGAGTTGATTTAAAAGAGATCAAAGTTTGATCTAGGCTGATCATATTATATTGTTTTAGATTGAAATTGATTCGGGTTTGATCTTATTTGATCTAAACTAATCATGGAGTGACACTTTAAATGAACTCGATTCGGGTTTGATCTAACTTGATCTTGGAACAATGCTCCTAATTTAACTTGATTCAGTTTCGATCATAGTTCGATCTAACTTGGTCTCGAAGCAATGCTTCATATTATACTTAATTTGGGCTCCATCTGGTTTAAGCTAACCGATCTTGAAGCAACACTCTAAAATAGACTTGATTTAGGTTTGTTGTTTTATCAAACCCGATTTTAGGCAACGCTTTAGATTTGATCTGATTCGGTTTTAATCTAAGTTGATCAAACCCAATTTTAGTGCAACGCTCTCGATTAAACTTGATTTGAGTATTATCTTTATTTCATCTTTTTTTTTTTTTTTGAAAGTTAAAAGGGTGAATTGTATTGATTAGCTGTAATAGGTACAAAAGATCGGGACAAAGCCCGAGGAGAGGTAGAGACCTCAAAGAAAGTCAGACCTCAAAGAAAACGATAGGAATACATCCAGCAAGAGGTAGAGACCTCAAAAGTAATCAGACCAGATTACATCCAGAACCTAACAACAGAACTCATAAGATGAGCTACGAAGGTAAATCATCAGCAATAATCTAATGAGGGAGAGAGAGGTGCCAACGATAAATCAGCTGGCGATTAAGATTCGTTTCCGGGATCTGAGCTCCATCCAAACTCATTCTGACCGACTCCTTTATCTTTGAAATAATCCCTGCTTCATTAATATGTAATTGCCCATGCTTGCAGGAATTCCTTTCATACCAAATGAAGTAGACTGAGGCTCCCACTGCCAATCTGCAGATAATGGAGTGAAGAGATGATCCTTTGGTGATTTTAGAGAGCCAAGGTCTCAAAAGCTCCCAAGAAGAAGGGTAGTGCTCCAAGCCGCATATAAGAGCAATTGAGGTCCAAATCCGGGTGGAATATGGGCAGTTGAAGAACAGATGATTATGATCCTCCAAATGGCTTTGGCACAGTAAACAAGAGGATTGACTATGAATCCCGAATGAAAGAAGTCGGTCTTGGGTGGAAAGTCTACCTCTAATAGCAAGCCACAGAGTGAAGGAATGCCTAGGCACATGGTGAGAAAACCAGACAAGATGAGCCCAATCCACTCGCTGAGAAGAAGACCGGATACGATTCCATACACCTTTAATTATCTTTATTTCATCAAGCCTACCTAATATTGGAGAAACACTCAAAATTGGACTTGATTAATGTTTGATCTAACCTGATCATGCAGCATACTCCATATTGAACTTGATTCATCTTAGAGCAATCCAACCCGACCTTAGAGAAATGCTCCATATCGAACATTATATTTGGGTTTGACCTAAGTTTAATCCAACCTTATCTTGGAACAATGCATTTAAATTACATTTGATTCATATTTGATTTGAGTTTGAACCAAATCAATCTTGGAGGAATGCAACATATTTTACTTAATTCGAGATTGATATAAGTTTGATCCAATGCGATCTTTGAGGAATGCTCTACATTGGACTTGATTTGGGTTTTGATCTTACTTTGATCAAGCTCGATCTAAGATCAAGGCTCGATATTGAACTTAATTCCGATATGATCAAAGTTTAGTCGAATCCGATCTTAGAGCAATGTTACATATTTGATTTGTTTCAGGTTCGATTTGAGTTTAATCCACCCTTATCTTAGAGAAATGCTTTAAATTGAACTTGATTGGGGTTTGATCGAACTTTAATTGAATTCGATCTAAATAGAATCTAGATTGGACTTGTTTTGGGTTTGGTATAAGTTTGATCCAACTTGATCCTCGAGCAACGCTCTCGATTTGACTTGATTTGGGTTTGATCTATATCAATCCAACCTTTTCTTAGAGCAATGCTGCGAATTAGACTTGATTCATCATGTGGATCTAATTTGATCTAATCTGGTCTTGTTGCAATGCTTTGGATTGGACTTATTTTAGAATTTGATCTAAGTTTGGCTCGACCCGATCTTGAAGCATCATCACTTCCAATTGGACTTGACTCAGGTTTCATCTAAGATTGATCCAATCCAAACTTAGAGCAACATTCCAAATTCAAATTGATTTAAAAGCCTTGATTTGTCCCGGTCTTATAGCAACGCTCCAGATTGAACTTCATTTAGCTTGATGTAGGTTAGATCTAGTCCAATCATGGAGTAATGCTTCGATTGAACTTGATTTTAGTTTGATTTAAAGCAATGCTCTAGATCGAACTTGATTCGGATTTGATTTAAGTTTCATTAACACAATCCTGAAGCAACATTCATGATTGGAGTTGATTGAAAAGAGATCAAAGTTTGATTGATGAAGGAGCTCCATCATTAAGCTATCAAGGTCCCATAACTAGAGCCAAAGCTAAGGAACTCCAAAGCTTGATCATGGAAGCAATTGGCCCAGGAGTAATCAGCCATGGAGAAGCAAACGGCCAAGTGGAAGAATTCAAGTGTTTGACTCTTTGCCAGGTGGACCAAAGGAATTGCAGCCTAATTAATGAGCTTTGAGACTATGCATTGCAGCCTAATTAATGAGCTTTGAGACTATGCATTGCAGCCTAATTAATGAGCTTTGGAACATGCAGAACTTATGAGGGTGTGTAGTATTTATTGCTATATTTGGCTTTTCCTATTCTTGAAGATCTATATATTGTATGCTGAACTTCAGATTGAAAGGTTAATGAACAATTCCGAATTTTCTTTTGGTTATAATCCAATTGAGAGCATTATTTCTTCCTTGCTTCTTGAAAGAACTAGGACTTAGTCATTTTAGCCAATTGACTATTTTATCTTTGATAATCAAGTTACCTTAGAACCTGTTTCTATTGTGATTTGGTTCCTTGGCCTTCCTTCTTCTGATTCGGTTAGTGCCTCTTCACGGGTTGGGGTTGTGTTAATCAACTGAAGAAGATATCCTTGTTGAGGTGATTCTAAAGATCCGTTCATCATTTGGTATCAGAGCTGCAAATCATCCTAACAAGGTAGTGTTTTTCCAGACTAACTCTTCATCTTCCAATTTTCTGCTTTCTTTTCAAGGCCCTAGATCAAAGGGAGATTTCTTCATTTCTTCTTTGAGCTTGCTGTGCAAACGGTCAAGTAATCTTGTGGGGGTATTGAACTTCAAAAAAAAAAAAAAAATAGAAACCAGAAATCCTCAAAAAAAAAAAAAAAAAATTCTGAGGAAAAAGAAAGACCAATCTGTTCATCCACCAAAACAACCCAGAAAATCCTCAAAATTTACCCACGTGTTCTCCATACTACAAAGCAATAAACCACCAATTTTCAGCTTGAAATTCGTTGGTTTGATTGGAGACATTGAGCAAGGTGAGTTGGGCTCCGAATTTGAAGTTTGTGCAAAACAGTGAGCAATCTGCCCTTTGAAGTCTCTTGGGTTTATTAGCATCATATTTGGGGATTCCAATCAGTATTCCAGGGGTTTAATCTCTTTATTTTAAAACTCTGAAATCTTCTTCTTCTTCTTCTTTCTTCCAAATCTGAACACTATTGTTGGTGGATACCAGACACGTGCCATCTTATGGTCTGTTTGGTTTAACGAAGCCATCACTAGGCAACTAGTTGTGTTAAATTGCAAATCTTTTCTTTATCTATTTCCCTTGATTTTCATTGATATATTTTCAATTGGTTTGAAAGACACTCTGCCCTAGTTCTTAAAATTAGCAAGGAAGAAGATTGAGTGGTAAAAGGCAAGAGAGTGAGATCATTTGAGAGAAAAGCCAATACTTGAGTGAAACACTTGAGAGGGTGAGCCATTTTCTACTAACATCTTCTTTCTTGCAGCTCTGAACATGTCAAAAAAACAAGAAACCAGTGGTAGTGGTGGTGAGGAATCAAATAGGGATGACCGTTTGTTGTTACAAGCTTTAAGACAACAAATGGAGAGAAATAATTTTGTGATGACCACCTTGGTAGATAGAATTGAAAGGTTGGAAGTAAAGGGTAGAGAGGAAGTTAGGGATAATGAGAATGATTGGGGACATGAGTATGATGAAGAAGGGAATGAATTCAACCTCCACAGTCCGAGAGGTAGGGGGTTTCGGCCACCTAGGGCAGAGGATTTGGTGGAAGAAGGGGAGGTAGAAATTATAGGAATTGGGACTATGGAATTGGGGAAGGAGCTGAAGAGAGAGTTGATTCAAATGTGGGTAGCATTAAGATGAAGATACCCTCTTTTCATGGAAAGGAAAATCCAGATTTGTACTTGGAATGGGAAAGGCAAGTGGAGCTCATTTTTGAATGCCACAATTACTCGGAAGAAAAGAAAGTAAAGCTCGCAGCTGTGGAGTTCAAGGATTATGCAATCATATGGTGGGATCAAATGTTGATTAAAAGGAGAAATCTTGGCCTTAGAACCATTACCACTTGGGAAGCCATGAAAGAAGTCATGAGGGAAAGATTTGTTCCCCAACACTATTTCAAGGAGCTTCATCAAAGGTTGCAAAGGATGTCACAAGGAGGCAGAAGTGTAGAAGAATTTTTCAAGGCCATGGAGATGGCATTGGCAAGAACTCAATTGGAGGAACCTATGGAAGCCACCATGGCAAGGTTCTTGGCTGGTTTGAACATGGAGATAGCTCATGTGGTGGAATTACATTCCTACCATACCTTAACCGAAATGATGCACATTGCCATTAAGGTTGAAAGACAATTGAAAATGAAAAGAACCATGAAGAATGGAGGTGGGCTGAATTTCTCAAAAAGTCCATGGAAGCCGAGCTTTGGTAGGAGTGAGAAGGAGTTGCCGAAACAGAAAAAGGAGGAATGGAAGGGAAAAGAAGAGTGGAAAGGGAAAGGAAAAATAAAAGAGGAAGACATAAAAAAAAAAGAAGGTCCTACTAGAGCTAGAGAAGTGAAATGCTTCAAGTGTTTGGGGCATGGACATTATGCCAATCAATGTCCGAACCAAAGAGTGATGTTTATAAGAGAAGATGGAGGTCTAGAGAGTGGAGATGAGGATGAAGAAGAGGACACACCAAATCTGGCCGAAAATGGTGAAGAAGAGGAGTTGGAGATGGGAGAGCAAGACCCTATGGTTGGGTTGACATATGCTATGGTAACCATGAGAGCTTTAAGTGCACAAGTAAGTTTGGAAGATGGTGATGCAATACAAAGGGAAAACATTTTCCATACAAGATGTGCCGTGAGCAATAAACTATGTAGCATGATCATTGACAGTGGAAGTTGTTGCAATGTGGTGAGCTCTCATCTTGTAAAAAAATTGGGGTTGGTGTGTAAGAAGCATCCAAAGCCGTATGGACTTCAATGGTTGAATGAATGCAATAAATTGAAAGTAACCAAACAAGCTGTAGTTCCATTCACCATAGGGCAGTATGAGGATGAGGTTTTGTGTGATGTTGTGCCTATGGTAGCTACTCACATATTGTTGGGGCGTCCTTGGCAATATGATAGGAGTGTAACTCATGATGGAAAGAAGAATAAGTATACCTTGGTAAAGAATGGCCGAACATACACTCTAAATCCTTTGAGTCCTATTCAAGCACATGAAGATCAAGTGAGGATAATGAGAGCATTAGAGGGAAAATCAGTTGAGGAAAAGAGTGATTTAAAAAAAGATGAGGGAAAGGAGAAGAAAGAAAATAGTGGAGAAAAAAAAAGAGAGACAAAAGAGAAAAATAAGAGGGCAAAAGAAAAAGGAGAGCAATCTGGTTCTAAAGAAAAAGAAGAGGGAAAAACGTCATTGTTTGTAAAAAAAAAAAAAGAAATGAGAGAAGCTTTGCTTGACATGAGGCCCTTATACCTTCTTATGTATAAGGAAACCTTATTTTCTAACTCTAACATTGAGTTTTCTATCCCGAGTGTTGCTTCTTCTCTTTTGCAGGAATATGAGGATATCTTTCCCGAGGAGGTGCCATCCGGTTTGCCACCCTTGAGGGGAATTGAACATCAAATTGATTTTGTGCCTGGAGCTCAAATTCCAAACCGCCCGGCTTATAGGAGCAATCCCGAGGAGACCAAGGAACTTCAAAGGCAAGTGGAAGACTTGCTAGCAAAAGGGTATGTGAAGGAGAGTATGAGCCCATGTGCTGTTCCGGTGCTCTTGGTGCCAAAGAAAGATGGAACTTTCAGAATGTGTGTTGATTGTCGTGCTATCAACAAGATCACCGTGAAATACAGGTATCCTATTCCTAGACTTGATGATATGCTTGATGAACTTCATGGTGCTAGTATATTCTCTAAAATTGATCTTAAGAGTGGATATCACCAAATTAGGATGAAAGAAGGTGATGAATGGAAAACAGCATTTAAGACTAAATATGGTTTGTATGAATGGCTTGTGATGCCTTTTGGGCTCACAAATGCACCTAGTACTTTCATGAGATTGATGAACCATGTGTTGAGAACTTTTATTGGAAAGTTTGTTGTTGTTTACTTTGATGACATTCTGATTTACAGCAAAAGCATGCATGAACATTTGCAACATTTGAGGAGTGTTTTTAATGTTTTAAGAAAGGAGAAGTTGTATGCTAATTTCAAGAAGTGTTCTTTTTGCATGGAAAGACTTGTTTTCCTAGGATTTGTTGTTAGCAGTAAAGGAATTGAAGTGGACAAAGAGAAGGTGAAAGCCATTAGAGAATGGCCGAGACCTTCCAATGTGAGCGAGGTCAGGAGTTTTCATGGGCTAGCTAGTTTCTATCGTAGGTTTGTACCTAACTTTAGTAGCTTAGCCGCCCCTTTGAATGAATTGGTAAAAAAGAATGTTCCATTTGTATGGAGTGATGAACATGAGAATGCATTTAACATGTTAAAAATAAAGTTGTGTTCAGCACCCTTACTTATATTGCCCGATTTTTCCAAAGCTTTTGAAATTGAATGTGATGCCTCCGGGAAAGGGATTGGCGCTGTTTTGTTGCAGGAGAGGAAGCCCATTGCATATTTCAGTGAGAAACTAAACGGGGCAGCGTTGAACTACTCAACATATGACAAGGAACTATATGCATTGGTAAGGGCTTTGGAGACATGGCAGCACTACTTGTGGCCAAGGGAGTTCATCATTCACACCGATCATCAGTCTTTGCGACATCTTAAGGGCCAAGGGAAACTAAACAAGAGGCATGCTAGATGGATCGAGTTCATTGAGACATTCCCATATGTGGTGCAATACAACAAGGTAAAGAGAACATTGTGGCCGATGCACTCTCAAGAAGGTATAATCTCCTTAACACACTTGACTCTAAATTGCTTGGCTTTGAATTTGTTAAGGGATTATATGAGCAAGATTCTGATTTTTCACAAGTGTATGTGGCATGTGAGAACATTGCATTTCAAAAGTACTTTAGGCATGATGGATATTTGTTTAGGGAAAACAGATTGTGCGTACCCAAAAGCTCTTTGAGGGATTTGCTTGTGCATGAAAGTCATTGTGGTGGTCTTATGGGGCATTTTGGGGTTGCTAAAACTCTTGATGTACTTAAGGAACATTTCTTTTGGCCTCATATGAAAAGGGATGTTGAGAAATTTTGTGCCAAATGTGAAACTTGCAAAAGAGCCAAGTCTAAGGTGAAGCCTCATGGGCTATATACACCATTGCCTGTACCTAAGCATCCTTGGGTTGACTTGTCTATGGACTTTGTTTTAGGGTTGCCTAGGTCACAAAGGAGTCATGATTCCATATTTGTTGTGGTTGATAGGTTTTCAAAGATGGCTCATTTTATTCCTTGTAAGAAAACTGCTGATGCTACTTATGTGGCTAATTTGTTCTTTAGGGAAGTTGTTAGATTGCATGGCATTCCTAAAACTATTGTTAGTGATAGGGATGTAAAATTTTTGAGTCATTTTTGGAGAGTACTTTGGGGAAAATTGGGAACAAAGTTGTTATTCTCTACTACCTGTCATCCTCAAACAGATGGGCAAACAGAAGTAGTAAATAGAACTTTGTCCACACTTTTGAGAGCATTTGTGAAGAAGAATTTAAAATCTTGGGAGGAATGCATACCATATATAGAATTTGCATATAATAGGGTTGTACATTCATCTAGTGGGTATTCACCTTTTGAGCTTGTATATGGATTTAACCCACTTACTCCCTTAGATTTATCTCCATTGCCTGTTAATCATATTGCATCTCTTGATGGTAAGAGTAAGGCAGAATTTGTGAAGAAAATGCATGAACAAGCTAAGTTACATATTGAAAAGAAAAATGAGTCATATGCAAAATATGCTAACAAAGGCCGAAAGGCAATTGTGTTTGAACCAGGTGACTTAGTTTGGATACACTTAAGGAAAGAAAGGTTTCCTACGCAAAGGAAATCAAAGTTGCAACCAAGAGGAGATGGGCCTTTTAAAGTCTTGGAACGCATTAATCCTAATGCCTACAAGATTGACTTGCCAAGTAAGTATGAAGTAAGTAATACTTTTAATGTTACTGATCTTTCTCCCTATTTTGGTATAGGACCAAATTCGGGGACGAATTTTTCTCAAGAGGGAGGGGATGATGAAGGAGCTCCATCATTAAGCTATCAAGGTCCCATAACTAGAGCCAAAGCTAAGGAACTCCAAAGCTTGATCATGGAAGCAATTGGCCCAGGAGTAATCAGCCATGGAGAAGCAAACGGCCAAGTGGAAGAATTCAAGTGTTTGACTCTTTGCCAGGTGGACCAAAGGAATTGCAGCCTAATTAATGAGCTTTGAGACTATGCATTGCAGCCTAATTAATGAGCTTTGAGACTATGCATTGCAGCCTAATTAATGAGCTTTGAGACTATGCATTGCAGCCTAATTAATGAGCTTTGGAACATGCAGAACTTATGAGGGTGTGTAGTATTTATTGCTATATTTGACTTTTCCTATTCTTGAAGATCTATATATTGTATGCTGAACTTCAGATTGAAAGGTTAATGAACAATTCCGAATTTTCTTTTGGTTATAATCCAATTGAGAGCATTATTTCTTCCTTGCTTCTTGAAAGAACTAGGACTTAGTCATTTTAGCCAATTGACTATTTTATCTTTGATAATCAAGTTACCTTAGAACCTGTTTCTATTGTGATTTGGTTCCTTGGCCTTCCTTCTTCTGATTCGGTTAGTGCCTCTTCACGGGTTGGGGTTGTGTTAATCAACTGAAGAAGATATCCTTGTTGAGGTGATTCTAAAGATCCGTTCATCATTGATCTAGGCTTATCATATTATAATGTTTTAGATTGAAATTGATTTGGGTTTGATCTTATTTGATCTAAACTAATCATGGAGTGACACTTTAAATTGAACTCGATTCGGGTTTGATCTAACTTGATCTTGGAACAATGCTCCTAATTTAACTTGATTCATGTTCGATCATAGTTTGATCTAACTTGATCTCGAAGCAATGCTTCATATTATACTACTTAGTTTGGGCTCCATCTTGGTTTAAACTAACCCTATCTTGAAGCAACACTTTTTAGATTTAGGTTTGTTGTTTTATCAAACCCGATTTTAGGGCAACACTTTAGATTTGATCTGATTCGGTTTTAATCTAAGTTTGATCAAACCCAATCTTAGTGCAATGATCTCGATTAAACTTGATTTGGGTATTATCTTTATTTCATCGAGCCTACCTAATCTTGGAGCAACACTCAAAATTGGACTTGATTAATGTTTGATTTAACCTGATCATGCAACATCACACCCTCCATATTGAACTTGATTCATCCTAGAGCAATCCAACCCGACCTTAGAGAAAATGCTCCATATCAAACTTTATTTGTGTTTGACCTAAGTTTGATCCGACATTATCTTGGAACAATGCATTAAATTACATTTGATTCATAATGATTTGAGTCTGAACCAAATCAATCTTGGAGGAATGCAGCATATTTCACTTAATTCGATATTGATATAAGTTTGATCCAATACGATCTTTGAGGAATGCTCTACATTGGTCTTCATTTGGGTTTTGATCTTGCTTTGATCAAGCTCACAATCTAATATCAAGGCTTGATATTGAACTTAATTCCGATTTGATCAAAGTTTAGTCGAATGGGATGATGCAAGGCTAAGGATGGAGAGTGGGTGGCCATGGTTGGTGAGGTTAGATTCATGGATGAAGAGGGGGAGAGAGGAAGGAGGAGGCTAAAAGGTTCTTGGGTGAATGGAAGGATGAGTGTGAGGTTATGAAGAAAGAGGGTTATTTATAAAGGGGACTAGGTAGTGGATGGGTAGTGGATAAGGCATTAAGGGGTTAAGTGGCTGATTGAAGCAAATGAAAATAGTTCCTCAGAGACAGAAAAATCATCCTCATCCTACTCAGAAGGAGTAAATCTATGCGGATGCATGGAAAAACTCAAAATTAATATGATGAGAAGTGAAGATTTTCTCTTTGATCTAGTAAAAGAGATATATGACCCTAGATTAAGGAAAAAATGTATAGAGAAACTTAAAGACGAATTTCAGCCCCGCCCTAAAAAAAGAATTCTCAGTCTTCCAGAGATAATTAAGGAAAAAGAACAAGAAGAAAAAATAAAATCAGATCCAATCTATCGGCTTAACCAATAAATTAAACAGATAAGATAAAATATCAGAATACTTCCGTCACGAATAGAAGAATTAGAGAAAACAGATAAGGAGGAAGAAATACAAGCACACAAGGGAAAAGGAATACTTCAAGAAAACGACTACATAAACGAAATTTCAATAAAACCTCTTAGATGGTATATCAGCATTACCCTTAAGATCAAAAATGAAATCAAGACACTTTGCGTCCTAGTTGACTCAGGAGCAGATATAAATTGTATCCCAGAAGGACTTTTCCCTGAGATTTTTGGAGAAGAAACCACAGAAAAGATACTTGCAGCGAACAGTAAGAACCTCTAGGTAGAATATAAATACCCGAAAATATATGTCTGCCAGGATGACATACAGCTTAAAACCCCTTCCTCGTTATCAGAAATGTTCAATCAACTGTAATAGGAATGTCATTCTTAACACTATTCCACAAAATAGAAATTAACAAGAACGGTATAACTGCCCAAACTTCAGACAAACAAATTTACTTTAGGTTTTTATAAAACTCTGTTTTTATAAAACCTTAGTAAGCAAGCCTACCTTATCAAACGAGTTTTTTCAAAAGATTTTGAAAAAGTTTCTGGAAAAAAACTATTGTTCAACATCTTAGCCTATCCTCAGCCCAATACTATTCCAAACCCAGTCCACATACGTGGAAGATAAACCTTTTGAGTTTGAACCAAGACTTTAATAAACAAAGCCCAAAGACTTTAGTCCAAAAACCTCAGCCTCACCAGCATTATTCCCAGCAACACTATTGTCGCACATGTCACGCATGTGACCCCATACTTATCAGAAGCAGCACTATTGTCGCACATGTCACTCATGTGACCCCCAGCCTCATCAGCAATAGTCCCATCAGCACTATGGTCACCCATGTGACTCTCCTGCCTAGTCTCCCATGTGACTCCTCGGCCCTACCATGGCACGCTCGTCAGTAGTCACCCATGTGACTCTTCAGCTTTTCAAATCACCCATGCGACTCCTCGGCCCTACCAAAGGCATGCCCCTCAAACGCACGCTCCTCAGAATTGTCCTCCAGCACAGCAACTACAACCAACCAGATGTTGACACTTCAACAATTGCAACAATCTCCTCAGACTTGTCCTCCAGCTCAGCAACTACAACCAACCAGATGTTGACACTTCAACAATTGCAACAATTCACAATGACAGCCAGCCACAACAGTTGTTCACACATGTGAAGCTACAACAGCAACAGCCAGTCAAAACATAACAACTCACCTATGAGAGACTTTTCTGGTATTAGAGCACTGTTAGGGGAAGTAACTCAAGAGCAGCCGCACATGTGCTGCAGTGCTAAAGGATGGCAAAGCCAGCTATCCTAAGTCTAGATGTCCTGCCCCAAACCCAGAACCAACTTTGGATTCCAACTCATTTGAAGTCTGCAGAAGCCAGCTGTCCCCAAGGACAAACATGATTGAAAGTCAATAGCTAGCTGTCCCCACGGACAGACTTTATCAAAGCTAGCCAGCCAACTGTCCCCAAGGACAAACATGATTGAAGCCAGCTATCCCCAAGGACAGAAATAATTGAAGACCAGTCAGATCTCTTTTTCGGCCTTGAAATGAAGTGAAGTACACACCAACCACTTCGGACTCCAACCAGCATGAAGTCCATCTAGTCCAGTCTATAAAAGGATAGCCCTCAACCTGTGAGAGGCATCCACACTCATCCACCACCCACACCCATGACCACTACCTCCACTCACCAAAAGCCTCCTTCACTCACTAAAAGCCTCCACCCATAAGCCTCCACTCACTAAAGCCTCCACTCATAACCTTCATTCATGGCCACTTAACCCCTTAATGCCTTATCCACTACCCATCCACTACCTAGTCCCCTTTATAAATAACCCTCTTTCTTCATAACCTCACACTCATCCTTCCATTCACCCGAGAACCTCTTAGCCTCCTCCTTCCTCTCTCCCCCTCTTCATCCATGAATCTAACCTCACCAACCATGGCCACCCACTCTCCATCCTTAGCCTTCCATCATCCCAGCACCTACCTTCATCCCTAAACACCTTCACCAGACCAGTCTTGAGACTAGCCAGATCTCTTTTCGGAATTGAAATGAAGTGAAGTCCGCACCAACCACTCCGGACTCCAACCAGCCTGAAGTCCATCTAGTCTAGTCTATAAAAGGATAGCCCTCAACCTGTGAGAGGCATCCGCACTCATCCACCACCCACACCCATGACCACTACCTCCACTCATGGCCACTTAACCCCTTAATGCCTTATCCACTACCCATCCACTACCTAGTCCCCTTAATAAATAACCCTAATGACTAATTTCTAAGTTTGAGAATGCAAGACTGGTCTGGTGAAGGTGTTTAGGGATGAAGGTAGGTGCTGGGATGATGGAAGGCTAAGGATGGAGAGCGGGTGGCCATGGTTGGTGAGGTTAGATTCATGGATGAAGAGGGGGAGAGAGGAAGGAGGCTAAGAGGTTCTCGGGTGAATGGAAGGATGAGTGTGAGGTTATGAAGAAAGAGGGTTATTTATAAAGCGGACTAGGTAGTGGATGGGTAGTGGATAAGGCATATTAAGGGGTTAAGTGGCCATGAGTGGAGGTTATGAGTGGAGGCTTTAGTGAGTGGAGGCTTATGCGTGGAGGCTTTTAGTTAGTGAAGGAGGCTTTTGGTGAGTGGAGGTAGTGGTCATGGGTGTGGGTGGTGGATGAGTGCGGATGCCTCTCAAAAGTTGAGGGCTATCCTTTTATAGAGTGGACTAGATGGACTTCAGGTTGGTTGGAGTCCGGAGTGGTTGGTGCGGACTTCAATTCATTTCAAGTCCGAAAAGAGATCTGGTTGGTCTTCAATTATCTCTGTCCTTGGGGACAACTGGCTTCAATCATGTCTGTCCTTGGGGATAGCTGGCTGGCTGGTTTTGATAAAGTCTGTCCGTGGGGACAGCTGGCTGGCTGGTTTTGAAAAAGTCTATCCATGGGGACAGTTGGCTACTAACTTTTGATCATGTCTATCCTTGGGGATAGCTGGCTTCTGCTGACTTCAAATGAGTTGGAATCTGAAATTGGTTCTGAACTAGGCTGATCATATTATAATGTTTTAGATTGAAATTGATTCGGGTTTGATATTATTTGATCTAAACTAATCATGGAGTGACACTCTAAATTGAACTCGATTTGCGTTTGATCTAACTTGATCTTGGAACAATTCTCCTAATTTAACTTGATTCAGGTTCGATCATAGTTTGATTTAACTTGATCTCGAAGCAATGTTTCGTATTATACTTAATTTGGGCTCCATCTTGGTTTAAACTAACCCGATCCTGAAGCAACACTCTAAAATAGACTTGATTTAGGTTTGTTGTTTTATCAAACCTGATTTTAGGGCAACGCTTTAGATTTGATCTAATTCGGTTTTAATCTAAGTTTGATAAAACTCAATCTTAGTGCAACGCTCTCGATTAAACTTGATTTGGGTATTATCTTTATTTCATCGACCTACCTAATCCCAAGCAACACTCAAAATTGGACTTGATTAATATTTGATCTAACCTGATCATGCAGCATCACTCCATATTGAACTTGATTCATCTTAGAGCAATCCAACATGACCTTAGAGAAATGCTCCATATCGAACTTTATTTGGGACCTAAGTTTGATTCGATCTTATCTTGGAACAATGCATTTAAATTGCATTTGATTCATATTTGATTTGAGTCTGAACCGAATCAATCTTGGAGGAATGCAACATATTTCACTTAATTCGAGTTTGATATAAGTTTGATCCAATGCGATCTTTGAGGAATGCCCTACATTGGACTTGATTTGGGTTTTGATCTTGCTTTGATCAAGCTCGATCTAAGATCAAGGCTCGATATTGAACTTAATTCCGATTTGATCAAAGTTTAGTCGAATCCGATCTTAGAGCAATGTTACATATTTGATTTGTTCTAGGTTTGATTTGAGTTTAATACACCCTTATCTTAGAGCAATGCTTTAAATTGAACTTGATTGGGGTTTGATCGAAGTTTGATTGAATTCGATATAACAACAGAATCCAGATTGGACTTTATTCAGGTTTGATATAAGTTTGATCCAACTCGATACTCAACAATGCTCTCGATTTGACTTGATTTGGGTTTTGATCTATATCAATCCAACCTTTTCTTAGAGCAATGCTGGGAATTAGACTTGATTCATGTGGAGTTAATTTGATCTAACCTGGTCTTGTTGCAATGCTTTGGATTGGACTTATTTTGGAATATGATCTAAGTTTGGCTCGATCCGATCTTGGAGCATCACTTCCAATTGGACTTGACTCTGGTTTGATCTAAGATTGATCCAATCGAACTTAGAGCAACATTCCAAATTCAAATTGATTTAAAAGCCTTGATTTGGCCCGATCTTGTAGCAACGCTCCGGATTGAACTTCATTTAGCTTGATGTAGGTTAGATATAGTCCAATCATGGAGTAATGCTTCGATTGAACTTGATTTTAGTTTGATTTAAAGCAATGCTCTAGATCGAACTTGATTCGGGTTTGATTTAAGTTTCATTAACCTAATCATGAAGCAACATTCATGATTGAAGTTGATGGAAAAGAGATCAAAGTTTGATCTAGGCTGATCCTATTATAATGTTTTAGATTGAAATTGATTCGGGTTTGATCTTATTTGATCTAAACTAATCATGGAGTGACACTCTAAATTGAACTCGATTCGGGTTTGATCTAACTTGATCGTGGAACAATGCTCCTAATTTAACTTGATTCAGGTTCGATCATAGTTTGATCTAACTTGATCTCAAAGCAATGTTTCGTATTATACTTAATTTGGGCTCCATCTTGGTTTAAACTAACCCGATCTTGAAGCAATACTCTAAAATAGACTTGATTTAGGTTTGTTGTTTTATCAAACCCGATTTTAGGGAAACACTTTAGATTTGATCCGATTCGGTTTTAATCTAAGTTTGATAAAACTAAATCTTAGTGCAACGCTCTCGATTAAAACTTGATTTGGGTATTATCTTTATTTCATCGAGCCTACCTAATCCCAAGCAACACTCAAAATTGGACTTGATTAATGTTTGATCTAACCTGATCATGCAGCATCACTCCATATTAAACTTAATTCATCTTAGAGCAATCCAACCCGACCTTAGAGAAATGCTCCATATCGAACTTTATTTGGGTTTGACCTAAGTTTGATCCGACCTTATCTTGGAACAATGAATTTAAATTGCATTTGATTCATATTTGATTTGAGTCTGAACAGAATCAATCTTGGAAGAATGCAACATATTTCACTTAATTCGAGATTGATATAAGTTTGATCCAATGCGATCTTTGAGGAATGCTCTACATTGGACTTGATTTGGGTTTTGATCTTGCTTTGATCAAGCTCGATCTAAGATCAAGGCTCGATATTGAACTTAATTCCGATTTGATCAAAGTTTAGTCGAATCCGATCTTAGAGCAATGTTACATATTTGATTTGTTCCAAGTTTGATTTGAGTTTAATACACCCTTATCTTAGAGCAATGCTTTAAATTGAACTTGATTGGGGTTTGATCGAAGTTTGATTGAATTTGATATAACAATAGAATCCAGATTGGACTTGATTCGGGTTTGATATAAGTTTGATCCAACTCGATACTCGAGCAACGCTCTCGATTTGACTTGATTTGGGTTTGATCTATATCAATCCAACCTTTTCTTAGAGCAATGCTGCGAATTAGACTTGATTCATGTGGATCTAGTTTGATCTAAGCTGGTCTTGTTGCAATGCTTTGGATTTGACTTATTTTGGAATCTGATCTAAGTTTGGCTCGACCCGATCTTGGAGCATCACTTCCAATTGGACTTGACTCAGGTTTGATCTAAGATTGATCCAATCCAAACTTAGAGCAACATTCCAAATTCAAATTGATTTAGAAGCCTTTATTTGGCTTGATCTTGTAGCAACGCTCCAGATTGAACTTCGTTTAGCTTGATGTAGGTTAGATATAGTCCAATCATGGAGTAATGCTTCGATTGAACTTGATTTTAGTATGATTTAAAGCAATGCTCTAGATCGAACTTGATTCGGGTTTGATTTAAGTTTCATTAACCCAATCCTGAAGTAACATTCATGATTGGAGTTGATTTGAAATGAGATCAAAGTTTGATCTAGGCTGATCATATTATAATGTTTTAGATTGAAATTGATTCAGGTTTGATCTTACTTGATCTAAACTAATCATGGAGTGACACTCCAAATTGAACTCGATTCGAGTTTGATCTAACTTGATCTTGGAACAATGCTCCTAATTTAACTTGATTCAGGTTCGATCATAGTTTGATCTAACTTGATCTCGAAGCAATGTTTCGTATTATACTTAATTTGAGCTCCATCTTGGTTTAAACTAACCTGATCTTGAAGCAACACCCTAAAATAGACTTGATTTAGGTTTGTTGTTTTATCAAACCCGATTATAGGGCAACGCTTTAGATTTGATCAGTTTCGGTTTTAATCTAAGTTTGATCAATCCCAATCTTAGTGCAACGCTCTCGATTAAACTTGATTTGGGTATTATCTTTATTTCATCGAGCCTACCTAATCTTGAAGCAACACTCAAAATTGGACTTGATTGATGTTTGATCTAACCTGATCATGCAGCATCACTCCATATTGAACTTGATTCATCTTAGAGCAATCCTTTTTTTTTTTTTTTGAAAGTTAAAAGAGTGATATGTATTAATGAGGAGATTTAAATACAAGGAACGGGACAGAGCCCAAGTAAAATAAAAGCTAGCAAGGGGAAAACAACCCCCAAACGGGTGAAAAGAACAGCCAATCGGAAATTACAAAGCATCCCGCTTAACTACAAGACAGGAAATCAAAGAAGCAAAGTATCGGGGAGATGCCAAATCTGAATCAAACGCAGATTTGCAGCATTAAGAGGGAAATTAGAGCCATCCAGAACATGCCTGATAGAGTCCATAATAAGACTAATAATTCCTCTCTCATTATGAAGAAAACTCCCATGCTTCCGAGAGTTCCTTTCCATCCATAGAAAGTAAAGAGAAGCACCGATAGCAAGCCTCCTGATAATGGAGATGAGCGTAGCTCCACGGATAATGCAGCATAGTCTCGGCCAGAGGGTCTCCCAAGAGGAGGGATAATGCATGAGATCACACATCGAGGCAATAGCAGTCCAAACCTGACGAGAGAAGGAGCAGGTAAAGAAGAGGTGATTATGATCTTCCACATCCTCGTGACAAAAGTAACACTCCATATGACTGATAATTCCGAAAGATAGGAGGCGATCCTGAGAAGGAAGCCTGCCACGAATTGCCAGCCAAAGAATGAAAGAGTGCCTCGGAACATGATGCTTGAACCAAACCAAATGAGCCCAAGGAACACGAATTGAGGGGGTCCTTAGGACCCTCCAAGCTTTCTTGATTGTGAAAACAGATGACCCATCCCACAGGACTTTGTCATCATGAGAGCAATCGGGCAAGAGAAGAGAAGTAGACTCCTCTTTCAGGCTGATCAGCTCAGGAGAGTTGGCAGGAGGCCACATCCAATGGCCAGAGGAGATAATGGCGCTTACCTTAGCGTCAACAGAGAGACCCGAGTCAAAGATAACTCTAGCCTGAGGAGAAGAACATATAGGGCCTTGAGGCCTCCAAGCATCAAACCACAGCGATGTACTGTCCCCGTTCCCAACTTTCACAGAGATGAAGGCTGCACCAAATGTCGGATCTTGAGAAGTCTTCTCCAAGTCCACGAACAATTCCAAGGGATTTTAGCCACCCAGAACTGCTCCTTATGCAATAGATTCAACTTAACCCAAGCAGCCCATAATGAGGAAGAGCCAGGCTTACATAATTGCCATATATAATGAGTCATGGAGGCAATATTCCAGTCCTTGATTTTCTTAATCCCTAGGCCACCATCAGCTTTGGGAGAAGAAACATCCGACCAAGCGACTTTAGCACCACTTGTCTTCAAGGACACCCCACTCCAAAGGAAGGCCGAGAGGATGCTTTCAATGGATTTGGTGACTTTGGCAGGAAGAATAAAGTGGGCGCACCAGAAAGACTGAATACTAAAAAGAACAGATTGGATAAGCTGTAATCTTCCTGCATATGAAAGGAAACGATTAGTCCAGATTTTAATCCTCCCCAGCATCCGATCAACCAGGGCTTGGCAATCAAGTGCGTTGAGCTTAGAAGATATAAGCGGCACCCCCAAGTATCTAATGGGAAATGACCCAATAGGAAACCCAACATAATTCACAATATCATGATGCACATTGCCATTGACTCCTGATAAGAAGATAGAGCATTTATCCACATTTGGGCACAGGCCCGAGAGAGAAGAAAAGATAGAAAGGGCATCCATCACAACTTCTATAGAGTGCAGATCACCATGGCAAAAGATCATTAGATCATCAGCAAAGCAGAGATGAGAAATCTTTGATTTCCTACATCTCCAGTGGTAAGTAAAAGAAGGAGACTCTTGAATTTTCCGGTCCAAGATCCGAGAGAAGATATCCATGCATATCACAAATAAATAGGGCGAGATAGGGTCACCTTGACGAATGCCTTTCCTTCCTTCAAAGAAGCCGTTGAGCTCACCGTTGATAGCCACCGAATATTTAGCAGAAGAGACGCAGCTCTTAGTCCACCCAATGAATCGAGGAGGAAATCCAAGAAGCTGCAAAGCATCCCATAGAAAATCCCATCTGACCGAATCGAAAGCCTTCCTAATATCAATCTTGAGGGAACATTTAGGGGAGGATGACTGGAGATGATATCCACGGACAAGCTCCTGAGCCATTAAGATATTATCTCCTATGTGTCGACCATGGACGAAGGCAGCTTGTGCCTCATTAATAAAAGAAGGGAGAACTCCCTTCAACCGATTGGCAATCAGCTTAGTAATGCATTTATAAAGGGTGTTGCAGCATGAGATAGGTCTGAAATCCCTCAGCTTGGAGGCATTAGAAATTTAGGGATAAGAACAATGATGGTGCAATTGACTTCCTTAAGAAGCATACCATTAGCGAAGAAGTCCTTGATAGCAGCAGTTACCTCATCCCCTACAATCGGCCAGGCCTTCTGGAAGAAGAAAGCATTGAAGCCATCCGGTCCAGGGGCTTTGTTTGGGTGAGACTGAACATAGCTTTCCTGATGTCTTCATTAGAGAAAGGAGAGTCTAACAATCTGAAATTCTCGGCACAAAGGACCTGGTTCACATACGGCTTGAGAGAATCAATCCCTTCATAGACAGTGGAACAATCAGAACCCAGGAGATGCTTGAAATAATCAATAACCTCATGACTGATCTGAGACTTATCCTCAATCCAAGCACCCGAATCCTCTTGAATTCTAATAATCTTGTTTGCATTGATCCTGCTTTTGATAGAATTGAAAAAGAAAGAAGAATTGTGATCCCCTTCCCGCAACCATTGGATCCTGCTCTTTTGCCTAGCATAACATTCCCTTCTATTACAAATTAAGTTAAGCCTCCTTGCACACAACCGTTCTTTATCAATAAGCTCAGTCGATTGATTACCAGAAGCAATAGCCAACTGAATATCATTGAGCTCCTTTCGAAGCTCAACCAGATCCTCATTAAGCCCAGCATTCTTAGCAATGCAGAGATTCCTTAACGCAGGTTTTAACATCTTCAACTTCTTACACACCCTGAACATAGCATGCCCATCGACACGGGAGCTCCAGATCGTCTCAACCAGAGGCAAGAATTCGTCAAATCCAGCCCAATGATTAAAAAATTTGAAGGGGGGTCTGATAGTGTAGTGGCGGGTCCCCAGCTTGACAACAGCAGCCGAATGATCAGAGATCCCAAATGGCAAGAAATCAGCCACAGCATTGGGAAAAGAATTGAGCCAGATTGAGTTGACGAGAGCCCTATCTAACTTCCTGAGGATATGCCCAGAAGATCTCGCATTGTGCCAAGTGAACAAGCAGCCACCAAATCTCAGATCATCCACCCCGATTTCAAGAACTAAATCATTCAGCTCTTCCATGATAGAAGGCCATCCAGTGCTACCACCTTTTCTCTCATATCTGTAACGGACAGCATTAAAATCACCCAGGATGATCCAAGGCAGATGGGCAACAGATCTAGCATGAACTTTCAAACTGCTCCATAATGTCCTCCGAGAAGGACTATCATTCGCAGCATAAACGAAAGAGGCAGAGAAATTTTCCCCCGAGCTACTCAAGGAGAAGGAAATATGAATGACTTGATCCTCCAAGGAGATGCAATCAGCGCAGAGTTTGGATGGATCCCACCACACCCAGATCCGACCCGAGCCGATCCCATCATAGTAGCTAACACATTTCCAGTTTATCAATAAGGAATGCTCAAAGAAAGATTTATTGCATGGTTTGATCTTTGTTTCAAGAATTGCTAAGCAAGCTAACTTCTGAGACTTAATTAAATTGCGAACCTCAAACTGTTTGGAGGGGTCATTTAGACCCCTAATATTCCAGGAGGCGATATTAATCATCAAGGATCCAAGGAAGACGACCCCCCGGAGTTCCCCGCTCTCCTATTCATCATCAACAGCTTCAGCTTCCTGCAAGGAGGCAATGCAGAAAAGAAAGAGTCCCGAACAGAGGAAACAGGGGAACTGGCTCTCGGAACAATCAAAACTGTAGCTACTGTAGCAAAGGAAATCGGATCGTCAAATTGCGGGTTGGAAAATACTGTAGCTACAGTAGCTACAGTAGCAATAGTAATCGGATCGTCAAATAACGGGTCGGAAACTACTGTAGCTACTGTAGCAGATGAAAATGGATCGTCAGAATCCGGAAGCGGCACACAGACTGAATCGATCGGATCGTCAAGATCCACAATCGATTTCTCAATAGAAGCAGGGGAATGCTCAGCTCTTGGAATCCCTGAACATCCAAACATCTTCCGATCCTTCTTCTTCATTGATGCGGACGAACAACGAGAAGAAAAAGAGTCAAATGCTCCCCCATCGCGAGAAGCAACCAAGGGAACCGACGAAAAAACCAAATCCCCCCAAGCAACACCAGGAGGAGCAGCAGACGGAGAAACAGGGCAACCTGATGGCCAGAAAAATTCAAGCAGAGCTATACAAGGGAGATATTGAGAAAGAGCCAAGAAGCTAGAATCCGTAACTTTAGCAGGATCATAGAGACCCTGACTGAACCAAGAAGCAAGATTAATCATTTGGGAGCCGACCCCCCGGAGTTCCCCGCTCTCCTTTTCTTCTTCTTCAGCTTCAGCTTCTCCTGGGGATAAAGCAGAGGAGGAGAAGTCCATAACAAGAGAAACAGAGGAATTTCCAATTGGCACTGTAGCTACTGTAGAAAATCCATTCGGATCGTCAAAAATCGGATCAACATCCGGTACTGTAGCAAATGTTGGTACTGTAGCTACTGTAGCTACTGTAGTCGGATCGTCAATTATCGGATCCAAAAATACTGTAGCATTGCATTCATAAGATGGGATGAAGATGCAGAGCTGTGTGGGATGTTGATGCAGAGCTTTGGAGGAAGGGGAGAACATATTCAACACAATACAAGAGAAATTTTGAGAGTGAACGAGTTGATGAACCTCCAAGAGCATTGACGGACCATCCGAACAGCTAGCACAGAAACATCCATGAAACAAGCTCCAAAAGAAGTTATCATTGTTGCAGTCTATAAATTTTGATTCAAGGAGAACTATACAAGTGAGATATTGAGTAGGAAACAAGAAACAAACATCCGTAACTATAGCAGGATCATTAAGACCCGGACTGAACCAAGAAGTTACTTTAATCATTTGGATTTCATGGCGGAATTCCCCTTGGAGTGAGTAGAGCTCCCGGACTTCATCTTTTCCTTCTTCTTCCTGCCATGCTTTCTTTCCACTTCGTCAACCATTATGAGTTTCCTTGCAAGAAGCGGAGTACATGAAGGGGACGAAAGAGGAGAAGATTCCTCACAGCCATGAGATGAGAAGTCCCCCACAGAGCATGTGGAGCCGTCCGCATTATGAAAAGCAGAGTGTCCCCTCTGAACTTTTGATACCAAAGAAAAATCGTCAGGACCCGATGAAACAACACTGGGAGCACAATCAGAATAAGAGTTTGATTTCTTAAGAGGAGGCAGGGCCGCATGAATCCTTGAGTTAACATTTGAAACATAATCAGTTCCTTCCGGACCTGCAGACTGATCGGCATCCAAATGTAGAATATCAAACTGATTTTTTGATCTGCACAGAGCTGGGGAAGAGAGAGATTCATTTGAAATGGCCATTGGATGAGGAACATCCTGAACATTAGGATTGAGGGTATGCTGACTCGTAGAAGGGGAGGGCTGCACAACCGGTAACTCCTTCCGGCGCGAAGAGACCAGATTCCAGTCACCATCAGCATGAGGATTAGAGGAGTGCTTGGCTGCTTTCGGAACCCAAACCTGGTGGCTAAACTTTTTGCATTTGCTGGAAAGGTGGCCAAACTCCTTGCAAACAGAGCATTTCTTAGGGATCCAATTGTACTCAATGCGGATTTCCAGGACACTGCCATCATCCAATTCAAGATCAAATGCATTGGGGAGAGAATCTTCAATGTTGATCTCAATACAGATTCTAGCATAGTTGAGACGCTTTAGAGAAGAGGTCATCTTATCCGCGTGGAGAGGCTTCCCTACCATGCTGGCTAGGTAACTGAGCCCATCCGCCGTCCAGTACTCTAGCGGAACATTGAAGAAATGAGCCCAGATTGGAACCTTTTTAAATCCCTCCTTTGACAGGTTCATACAAGGACTCCACATCCTTAGGAAAATTGGCCTCCCACCGAAGTACCACGGGCCACCTTCCAATGCAGTATTTAAGCTACCAGAATCAGAGAATTTAAAGAAGAAAAACCCGTTCCCGTTGCAGAGGACTTCTAACAGGCCCATGTTTCCCCAATGGCGATGAGCACAGTTATGAACCAGAGAATAAGGAAGCTTGTCAAGAAAAAACCCCACCAAGGTGTATTGCCAAAGAGAGGCACCTTTTTGAACAACAGAGGAAGGAATCTTCACAGTAGCTTTGCCTTCAGACGGAGTAGAAGAAGCTTTTAAGAATTTCAGCTGCATAAGCCCGGGATCTTCTTTCACTAGAGACGCCCATGAAGGGAGATGCTGGCTCTTAGCATCATCAACCTTCGTGAAAGCCGCGCAAGGAGGAAGAACAGAGGAGTTGGAAGAAAGCAGCGGCTGGGACGAAACGACGGACGGAGGCTTGCTCAAAAGATCAGCGTTTGGAGGGGCAGAGAAGTCCTTCCGTGGAGCCACATCATCAGGGCATGCAGAAATATTTGAAGAAGCCAAGAGCGGCGGGAAATTTGATGCAGAGATTTGAAATCCATTTGTAGCCGGCAAAAGGCCTGAGTCGGGTACTAAAGAAGCGCCGTCCGTAGCAAGGGAACCATCGGGTAATCCAGAGTTAGCGCAACGGACCGGGTAAAAGGGGGAAGTCTCCAACTTCTGAGAGCTCGGAGGAAGACGATGGCATATCTTCGACGAAGAAGCAAGCCCCAGGCCAGTCTGGAGTCCGGAGGAAAGGGAAGAAGCAGACGAAGATTGAGCAGCTCCCTCAACCGGTGCTAAACCGTCCTTCAGATGCCCAGGAATAACAGGGACATCAGGATCAGCCTCGAACCATCTATTGCCAGCCTCCATCGCAGGCGCATGACTAGGAATCACATCCAAAGTGCGCTGCAACCGACAAGGCTCGTCCTGTCCAGACCCTCCCTCAAAACTCTCAGGAACAGAGCATAGGACAGCGGGAGAGCGAGAAGAAGAAGCTGAGGAAGATATGCCCAGAGCTGACGCAGCCCGACCAGAACCTCCCGCAAAGCTCATAGGAACAGAGCTTCGGGAAGAAGGATCAGCCATCAAAAGAGATTAGCAATCAGCAGGGAGGGAGACGGCCAGCAAAATCGTAGAGAGAGAAGCTCCCATCAAATCGTAGAGAGAGAAGCTCCGCTTTTTGTGATCATCTTAGAGCAATCCAACCCGACCTTAGAGAAATGCTCCATATCGAACTTTATTTGGGTTTGACCTAAGTTTGATCCGACCTTATCTTGGAACAATGCATTTAAATTGCATTTGATTCATATTTGATTTGAGTCTGAACCAAATCAATCTTGGAGGAATGCAACATATTTCACTTAATTCGATATTGATATAAGTTTGATCCAATGCGATCTTTGAGGAATGCTCTACATTGGACTTGATTTGGGTTTTGATCTTGCTTTGATCAAGCTCGATCTAAGATCAAGGCTCGATATTGAACTTAATTCCGATATGATCAAAGTTTAGTCGAATCCGATCTTAGAGCAATGTTACATATTTGATTTGTTCCAGGTTTGATTTGAGTTTAATCCACCCTTATCTTAGAGCAATGCTTTAAATTGAACTTGATTGGGGTTTGATCGAAGTTTGATTGAATTCGATCTAACAATAGAATCCAGATTGGACTTGATTCGGGTTTGATATAAGTTTGATCCAACTCGATCCTCGAGCAACGCTCTCGATTTGACTTGATTTGGGTTTGATCTATATCAATCCAACCTTTTCTTAGAGCAATGCTGCGAATTAGACTTGATTCATGTGGATCTAATTTGATCTAACCTGGTCTTGTTGCAATGCTTTGGATTGGACTTATTTTGGAATTTGATCTAAGTTTGGCTCGACCCGATCTTGGAGCATCACTTCCAATTGGACTTGACTCAGGTTTGATCTAAGTTTGATCCAATCCGAACTTAGAGCAACATTCCAAATTCAAATTGATTTAAAAGCCTTGATTTGGCCCGATCTTGTAGCAACGCTCCAGATTGAACTTCATTTAGCTTGATGTAGGTTAGATCTAGTCCAATCATGGAGTAATGCTTCGATTGAACTTGATTTTAGTTTGATTTAAAGCAATGCTCTAGATCGAACTTGATTCGGGTTTGATTTAAGTTTCATTAACCCAATCCTGAAGCAACATTCATGATTGGAGTTGATTGAAAAGAGATCAAAGTTTGATCTAGGCTGATCATATTATAATGTTTTAGATTGAAATTGATTCGGGTTTGATCTTATTTGATCTAAACTAATCATGGAGTGACACTCTAAATTGAACTCGATTCGGGTTTGATCTAACTTGATCTTGGAACAATGCTCCTAATTTAACTTGATTCAGGTTCGATCATAGTTTGATCTAACTTGATCTCGAAGCAATGCTTCATATTATACTTAATTTGGGCTCCATCTTGGTTTAAACTAACCCGATCTTGAAGCAACACTCTAAAATAGACTTGATTTAGGTTTGTTGTTTTATCAAACCCGATTTTAGGGCAACGCTTTAGATTTGATCTGATTCGGTTTTAATCTAAGTTTGATCAAACCCAATCTAGTGCAACGCTCTCGATTAAACTTGATTTGGGTATTATCTTTATTTCATCGAGCCTACCTAATCTTGGAGCAACACTCAAAATTGGACTTGATTAATGTTTGATCTAACCTGATCATGCAGCATCACTCCATATTGAACTTGATTCATCTTAGAGCAATCCAACCCGACCTTAGAGAAATGCTCCATATCGAACTTTATTTGGGTTTGACCTAAGTTTGATCCGACCTTATCTTGGAACAATGCATTTAAATTGCATTTGATTCATATTTGATTTGAGTCTGAACCGAATCAATCTTGGAGGAATGCAACATATTTCACTTAATTCGAGATTGATATAAGTTTGATCCAATGCGATCTTTGAGGAATGCTCTACATTGGACTTGATTTGGGTTTTGATCTTGCTTTGATCAAGCTCGATCTAAGATCAAGGCTCGATATTGAACTTAATTCCGATTTGATCAAAGTTTAGTCGAATCCGATCTTAGAGCAATGTTACATATTTGATTTGTTCCAGGTTTGATTTGAGTTTAATCCACCCTTATCTTAGAGCAATGCTTTAAATTGAACTTGATTGGGGTTTGATCGAAGTTTGATTGAATTCGATCTAACAATAGAATCCAGATTGGACTTGATTCGGGTTTGATATAAGTTTGATCCAACTCGATCCTCGAGCAACGCTCTCGATTTGACTTGATTTGGGTTTGATCTATATCAATCCAACCTTTTCTTAGAGCAATGCTGCGAATTAGACTTGATTCATGTGGATCTAATTTGATCTAACCTGGTCTTGTTGCAATGCTTTGGATTGGACTTATTTTGGAATTTGATCTAAGTTTGGCTCGACCCGATCTTGGAGCATCACTTCCAATTGGACTTGACTCAGGTTTGATCTAAGTTTGATCCAATCCGAACTTAGAGCAACATTCCAAATTCAAATTGATTTAAAAGCCTTGATTTGGCCCGATCTTGTAGCAACGCTCCAGATTGAACTTCATTTAGCTTGATGTAGGTTAGATCTAGTCCAATCATGGAGTAATGCTTCGATTGAACTTGATTTTAGTTTGATTTAAAGCAATGCTCTAGATCGAACTTGATTCGGGTTTGATTTAAGTTTCATTAACCCAATCCTGAAGCAACATTCATGATTGGAGTTGATTGAAAAGAGATCAAAGTTTGATCTAGGCTGATCATATTATAATGTTTTAGATTGAAATTGATTCGGTTTGATCTTATTTGATCTAAACTAATCATGGAGTGACACTCTAAATTGAACTCGATTCGGGTTTGATCTAACTTGATCTTGGAACAATGCTCCTAATTTAACTTGATTCAGGTTCGATCATAGTTTGATCTAACTTGATCTCGAAGCAATGCTTCATATTATACTTAATTTGGGCTCCATCTTGGTTTAAACTAACCCGATCTGATTCGGTTTTATCTAAGTTTGATCAAACCCAATCTTAGTGCAATGCTCTCGATTAAACTTGATTTGGGTATTATCTTTATTTCATCGAGCCTACCTAATCTTGGAGCAACACTCAAAATTGGACTTGATTAATGTTTGATCTACCTGATCATGCAGCATCACTCCATATTGAACTTGATTCATCTTAGAGCAATCCAACCCGACCTTAGAGAAATGCTCCATATCGAACTTTATTTGGGTTTGACCTAAGTTTGATCCGACCTTATCTTGGAACAATGCATTTAATTGCATTTGATTCATATTTGATTCATATTCTTGGAGGAATGCAACATATTTCACTTAATTCGAGATTGATATAAGTTTGATCCAATGCGATCTTTGAGGAATGCTCTACATTGGACTTGATTTGGGTTTTGATCTTGCTTTGATCAAGCTCGATCTAAGATCAAGGCTCGATATTGAACTTAATTCCGATTGATCAAAGTTTAGTCGAATCCGATCTTAGAGCAATGTTACATATTTGATTTGTTCCAGGTTTGATTTGAGTTTAATCCACCCTTATCTTAGAGCAATGCTTTAAATTGAACTTGATTGGGGTTTGATCGAAGTTTGATTGAATTCGATCTAACAATAGAATCCAGATTGGACTTGATTCGGGTTTGATATAAGTTTGATCCAACTCGATCCTCGAGCAACGCTCTCGATTTGACTTGATTTGGGTTTGATCTATATCAATCCAACCTTTTCTTAGAGCAATGCTGCGAATTAGACTTGATTCATGTGGATCTAATTTGATCTAACCTGGTCTTGTTGCAATGCTTTGGATTGGACTTATTTTGGAATTTGATCTAAGTTTGGCTCGACCCGATCTTGGAGCATCACTTCCAATTGGACTTGACTCAGGTTTGATCTAAGTTTGATCCAATCCGAACTTAGAGCAACATTCCAAATTCAAATTGATTTAAAAGCCTTGATTTGGCCCGATCTTGTAGCAACGCTCCAGATTGAACTTCATTTAGCTTGATGTAGGTTAGATCTAGTCCAATCATGGAGTAATGCTTCGATTGAACTTGATTTTAGTTTGATTTAAAGCAATGCTCTAGATCAAACTTGATTCGGGTTTGATTTAAGTTTCATTAACCCAATCCTGAAGCAACATTCATGATTGGAGTTGATTGAAAAGAGATCAAAGTTTGATCTAGGCTGATCATATTATAATGTTTTAGATTGAAATTGATTCGGGTTTGATCTTATTTGATCTAAACTAATCATGGAGTGACACTCTAAATTTGAACTCGATTCGGGTTTGATCTAACTTGATCTTGGGAACAATGCTCCTAATTTAACTTGATTCAGGTTCGATCATAGTTTGATCTAACTTGATCTCGAAGCAATGCTTCATATTATACTTAATTTGGGCTCCATCTTGGTTTAAACTAACCCGATCTTGAAGCAACACTCTAAAATAGACTTGATTTAGGTTTGTTGTTTTATCAAACCCGATTTTAGGGCAACGCTTTAGATTTGATCTGATTCGGTTTTAATCTAAGTTTGATCAAACCCAATCTTAGTGCAACGCTCTCGATTAAACTTGATTTGGGTATTATCTTTATTTCATCGAGCCTACCTAATCTTGGAGCAACACTCAAAATTGGACTTGATTAATGTTTGATCTAACCTGATCATGCAGCATCACTCCATATTGAACTTGATTCATCTTAGAGCAATCCAACCCGACCTTAGAGAAATGCTCCATATCGAACTTTATTTGGGTTTGACCTAAGTTTGATCCGACCTTATCTTGGAACAATGCATTTAAATTGCATTTGATTCATATTTGATTTGAGTCTGAACCGAATCAATCTTGGAGGAATGCAACATATTTCACTTAATTCGAGATTGATATAAGTTTGATCCAATACGATCTTTGAGGAATGCTCTACATTGGACTTGATTTGGGTTTTGATCTTGCTTTGATCAAGCTCGATCTAAGATCAAGGCTCGATATTGAACTTAATTCCGATATGATCAAAGTTTAGTCGAATCCGATCTTAGAGCAATGTTACATATTTGATTTGTTCTAGGTTTGATTTGAGTTTAATCCACCCTTATCTTAGAGCAATGCTTTAAATTGAACTTGATTGGGGTTTGATCGAAGTTTGATTGAATTCGATCTAACAATAGAATCCAGATTGGACTTGATTCGGGTTTGATATAAGTTTGATCCAACTCGATCCTCGAGCAACGCTCTCGATTTGACTTGATTTGGGTTTGATCTATATCAATCCAACCTTTTCTTAGAGCAATGCTGCGAATTAGACTTGATTCATGTGGATCTAATTTGATCTAACCTGGTCTTGTTGCAATGCTTTGGATTGGACTTATTTTGGAATTTGATCTAAGTTTGGCTCGACCCGATCTTGGAGCATCACTTCCAATTGGACTTGACTCAGGTTTGATCTAAGTTTGATCCAATCCGAACTTAGAGCAACATTCCAAATTCAAATTGATTTAAAAGCCTTGATTTGGCCCGATCTTGTAGCAACGCTCCAGATTGAACTTCATTTAGCTTGATGTAGGTTAGATCTAGTCCAATCATGGAGTAATGCTTCGATTGAACTTGATTTTAGTTTGATTTAAAGCAATGCTCTAGATCGAACTTGATTCGGTTTGATTTAGTTTCATTAACCCAATCCTGAAGCAACATTCATGATTGGAGTTGATTGAAAAGAGATCAAAGTTTGATCTAGGCTGATCATATTATAATGTTTTAGATTGAAATTGATTCGGGTTTGATCTTATTTGATCTAAACTAATCATGGAGTGACACTCTAAATTGAACTCGATTCGGGTTTGATCTAACTTGATCTTGGAACAATGCTCCTAATTTAACTTGATTCAGGTTCGATCATAGTTTGATCTAACTTGATCTCGAAGCAATGCTTCATATTATACTTAATTTGGGCTCCATCTTGGTTTAAACTAACCCGATCTTGAAGCAACACTTTACTTGATTTAGGTTTGTTGTTTTATCAAACCCGATTTTAGGGCAACGCTTTAGATTTGATCTGATTCGGTTTTAATCTAAGTTTGATCAAACCCAATCTTAGTGCAACGCTCTCGATTAAACTTGATTTGGGTATTATCTTTATTTCATCGAGCCTACCTAATCTTGGAGCAACACTCAAAATTGGACTTGATTAATGTTTGATCTAACCTGATCATGCAGCATCACTCCATATTGAACTTGATTCATCTTAGAGCAATCCAACCGACCTTAGAGAAATGCTCCATATCGAACTTTATTTGGGTTTGACCTAAGTTTGATCCGACCTTATCTTGGAACAATGCATTTAAATTGCATTTGATTCATATTTGATTTGAGTCTGAACCGAATCAATCTTGGAGGAATGCAACATATTTCACTTAATTCGAGATTGATATAAGTTTGATCCAATGCGATCTTTGAGGAATGCTCTACATTGGACTTGATTTGGGTTTTGATCTTGCTTTGATCAAGCTCGATCTAAGATCAAGGCTCGATATTGAACTTAATTCCGATTTGATCAAAGTTTAGTCGAATCCGATCTTAGAGCAATGTTACATATTTGATTTGTTCCAGGTTTGATTTGAGTTTAATCCACCCTTATCTTAGAGCAATGCTTTAAATTGAACTTGATTGGGGTTTGATCGAAGTTTGATTGAATTCGATCTAACAATAGAATCCAGATTGGACTTGATTCGGGTTTGATATAAGTTTGATCCAACTCGATCCTCGAGCAACGCTCTCGATTTGACTTGATTTGGGTTTGATCTATATCAATCCAACCTTTTCTTAGAGCAATGCTGCGAATTAGACTTGATTCATGTGGATCTAATTTGATCTAACCTGGTCTTGTTGCAATGCTTTGGATTGGACTTATTTTGGAATTTGATCTAAGTTTGGCTCGACCCGATCTTGGAGCATCACTTCCAATTGGACTTGACTCAGGTTTGATCTAAGTTTGATCCAATCCGAACTTAGAGCAACATTCCAAATTCAAATTGATTTAAAAGCCTTGATTTGGCCCGATCTTGTAGCAACGCTCCAGATTGAACTTCATTTAGCTTGATGTAGGTTAGATCTAGTCCAATCATGGAGTAATGCTTCGATTGAACTTGATTTTAGTTTGATTTAAAGCAATGCTCTAGATCGAACTTGATTCGGATTTGATTTAAGTTTCATTAACCCAATCCTGAAGCAACATTCATGATTGGAGTTGATTGAAAAGAGATCAAAGTTTGATCTAGGCTGATCATATTATAATGTTTTAGATTGAAATTGATTCGGGTTTGATCTTATTTGACTAATCTCTAAATTGAACTCGATTCGGGTTTGATCTAACTTGATCTTGGAACAATGCTCCTAATTTAACTTGATTCAGGTTCGATCATAGTTTGATCTAACTTGATCTCGAAGCAATGCTTCATATTATACTTAATTTGGGCTCCATCTTGGTTTAAACTAACCCGATCTTGAAGCAACACTCTAAAATAGACTTGATTTAGGTTTGTTGTTTTATCAAACCCGATTTTAGGGCAACGCTTTAGATTTGATCTGATTCGGTTTTAATCTAAGTTTGATCAAACCCAATCTTAGTGCAACGCTCTCGATTAAACTTGATTTGGGTATTATCTTTATTTCATCGAGCCTACCTAATCTTGGAGCAACACTCAAAATTGGACTTGATTAATGTTTGATCTAACCTGATCATGCAGCATCACTCCATATTGAACTTGATTCATCTTAGAGCAATCCAACCCGACCTTAGAGAAATGCTCCATATCGAACTTTATTTGGGTTTGACCTAAGTTTGATCCGACCTTATCTTGGAACAATGCATTTAAATTGCATTTGATTCATATTTGATTTGAGTCTGAACCGAATCAATCTTGGAGGAATGCAACATATTTCACTTAATTCGAGATTGATATAAGTTTGATCCAATGCGATCTTTGAGGAATGCTCTACATTGGACTTGATTTGGGTTTTGATCTTGCTTTGATCAAGCTCGATCTAAGATCAAGGCTCGATATTGAACTTAATTCCGATTTGATCAAAGTTTAGTCGAATCCGATCTTAGAGCAATGTTACATATTTGATTTGTTCCAGGTTTGATTTGAGTTTAATCCACCCTTATCTTAGAGCAATGCTTTAAATTGAACTTGATTGGGGTTTGATCGAAGTTTGATTGAATTCGATCTAACAATAGAATCAGATTGGACTTGATTCGGGTTTGATATAAGTTTGATCCAACTTGATCCTCGAGCAACGCTCTCGATTTGACTTGATTTGGGTTTGATCTATATCAATCCAACCTTTTCTTAGAGCAATGCTGCGAATTAGACTTGATTCATGTGGATCTAATTTGATCTAACCTGGTCTTGTTGCAATGCTTTGGATTGGACTTATTTTGGAATTTGATCTAAGTTTGGCTCGACCCGATCTTGAGCATCACTTCCAATTGGACTTGACTCAGGTTTGATCTAAGTTTGATCCAATCCGAACTTAGAGCAACATTCCAAATTCAAATTGATTTAAAAGCCTTGATTTGGCCCGATCTTGTAGCAACGCTCCAGATTGAACTTCATTTAGCTTGATGTAGGTTAGATCTAGTCCAATCATGGAGTAATGCTTCGATTGAACTTGATTTTAGTTTGATTTAAAGCAATGCTCTAGATCGAACTTGATTCGGATTTGATTTAAGTTTCATTAACCCAATCCTGAAGCAACATTCATGATTGGAGTTGATTGAAAAGAGATCAAAGTTTGATCTAGGCTGATCATATTATAATGTTTTAGATTGAAATTGATTCGGGTTTGATCTTATTTGATCTAAACTAATCATGGAGTGACACTTTAAATTGAACTCGATTCGGGTTTGATCTAACTTGATCTTGGAACAATGCTCCTAATTTAACTTGATTCAGGTTCGATCATAGTTTGATCTAACTTGATCTCGAAGCAATGCTTCATATTATACTACTTATTTGGGCTCCATCTTGGTTTAAACTAACCCGATCTTGAAGCAACACTCTAAAATAGACTTGATTTAGGTTTGTTGTTTTATCAAACCCGATTTTAGGGCAACGCTTTAGATTTGATCTGATTCGGTTTTAATCTAAGTTTGATCAAACCCAATCTTAGTGCAATGCTCTCGATTAAACTTGATTTGGGTATTATCTTTATTTCATCGAGCCTACCTAATCTTGGAGCAACACTCAAAATTGGACTTGATTAATGTTTGATCTAACCTGATCATGCAACATCACACTCCATATTGAACTTGATTCATCCTAGAGCAATCCAACCCGACCTTAGAGAAAATGCTCCATATCAAACTTTATTTGGTTTGACCTAAGTTTGATCCGACTTATCTTGGAACAATGCATTAAATTACATTTGATTCATAATGATTTGAGTCTGAACCAAATCAATCTTGGAGGAATGCAGCATATTTCACTTAATTCGATATTGATATAAGTTTGATCCAATACGATCTTTGAGGAACGCTCTACATTGGTCTTGATTTGGGTTTTGATCTTGCTTTGATCAAGCTCACAATCTAATATCAAGGCTTGATATTGAACTTAATTCTGATTTGATCAAAGTTTAGTCGAATGGGATGATGCAAGGCTAAGGATGGAGAGTGGGTGGCCATGGTTGGTGAGGTTAGATTCATGGATGAAGAGGGGGAGAGAGGAAGGAGGAGGCTAAAAGGTTCTCGGGTGAATGGAAGGATGAGTGTGAGGTTATGAAGAAAGAGGGTTATTTATAAAGTGGACTAGGTAGTGGATGGGTAGTGGATAAGGCATTAAGGGGTTAAGTGGCTGATTGAAGCAAATGAAAATAGTTCCTCAGAGACAGAAAAATCATCCTCATCCTACTCAGAAGGAGTAAATCTATGCGGATGCATGGAAAAACTCAAAATTAATATGATGAGAAGTGAAGATTTTCTCTTTGATCTAGTAAAAGAGATATATGACCCTAGATTAAGAAAAAATGTATAGAGAAACTTAAAGACGAATTTCAGCCCCGCCCTAAAAAAAGAATTCTCAGTCTTCCAGAGATAATTAAGGAAAAAGAACAAGAAGAAAAAATAAAATCAGATCCAATCTATCGGCTTAACCAATAAATTAAACAGATAAGATAAAATATCAGAATACTTCGGTCACGAATAGAAGAATTAGAGAAAACAGATAAGGAGGAAGAAATACAAGCACACAAGGGAAAAGGAATACTTCAAGAAAACGACTACATAAACGAAATTTCAATAAAACCTCTTAGATGGTATATCAGCATTACCCTTAAGATCAAAAATGAAATCAAGACACTTTGCGCCCTAGTTGACTCAGGAGCAGATATAAATTGTATCCCAGAAGGACTTTTCCCTGAGATTTTTGGAGAAGAAACCACAGAAAAGATACTTGCAGCGAACAGTAAGAACCTCTAGGTAGAATATAAATACCCAAAAATATATGTCTGCCAGGATGACATACAGCTTAAAACCCCTTCCTCGTTATCAGAAATGTTCAATCAACTGTAGTAGGAATGTCATTCTTAACACTATTCCACAAAATAGAAATTGACAAGAACGGTATAACTGCCCAAACTTCAGACAAACAAATTTACTTTAGGTTTTTATAAAACTCTGTTTTTATAAAACCCTTAGTAAGCAAGCCTACCTTATCAAACGAGTTTTTTCAAAAGATTTTGAAAAAGTTTCTGGAAAAAAACTATTGTTCAACATCTTAGCCTATCCTCAGCCCAATACTATTCCAAACCCAGTCCACATACGTGGAAGATAAACCTTTTGAGTTTGAACCAAGACTTTAATCAACAAAGCCCAAAGACTTTAGTCCAAAAACCTCAGCCTCACCAGCATTATTCCCAGCAACACTATTGTCGCACATGTCACGCATGTGACCCCATACTTATCAGAAGCAGCACTATTGTCGCACATGTCACTCATGTGACCCCCAGCCTCATCAGCAATAGTCCCATCAGCACTATGGTCACTCATGTGACTCTCCTGCCTAGTCTCCCATGTGACTCCTCGGCCCTACCATGGCACGCTCGTCAGTAGTCACCCATGTGACTCTTCAGCTTTTCAAGTCACCCATGCGACTCCTCGGCCCTACCAAAGGCATGCCCCTCAAACGCACGCTCCTCAGAATTGTCCTCCAGCACAGCAACTACAACAACCAGATGTTGACACTTCAACAATTGCAACAATCTCCTCAGACTTGTCCTCCAGCTCAGCAACTACAACCAACCAGATGTTGACACTTCAACAATTGCAACAATTCACAATGACAGCCAGCCACAATAGTTGTTCACACATGTGAAGCTACAACAGCAACAGCCAGTCAAAACATAACAACTCACCTATGAGAGACTTTTCTGGTATTAGAGCACTGTTACGGGAAGTAACTCAAGAGCAGCCGCACATGTGCTGCAGTGCTAAAGGATGGCAAAGCCAGCTATCCTAAGTCTAGATGTCCTGCCCCAAACCCAGAACCAACTTTGGATTCCAACTCATTTGAAGTCTGCAGAAGCCAGCTGTCCCCAAGGACAGACATGATTGAAAGTCAATAGCTAGCTGTCCCCACTGACAGACTTTATCAAAGCTAGCCAACCAACTGTCCCCAAGGACAAACATGATTGAAGCCAGCTATCCCCAAGGATAGAAATAATTGAAGACCAGTCAGATCTCTTTTTCGGCCTTGAAATGAAGTGAAGTACACACCAACCACTTCGGACTCCAACCAGCATGAAGTCCATCTAGTCCAGTCTATAAAAGGATAGCCCTCAACCTTTTTTTTTTTTTTTTTTGAAAGGTAAAAGTGTGAGTTGTATTAACACAGAAGAAAAGGAGTTACAAGTACAAGAACACAGGGCATACCCCGGAAGATACTAAAATCAAGCAAAGGGAAATACATCCCGCAAAAGGAAATACATCCTCAAACATAGGAAATACAAACCTCAAGAGAAATCATCCAAAAACTAACTAAGAGCTTTCAAACTATGATCGCTGTCAGATTAGCTTCTCAAAAGGGAAGGGGGAAGATGCCATCTTCCTAACACATGGAGATTTGCAGTATTTCTAGGATATTTAGCACCATCCAACTTCAGCCTAACCGAATCCATAATCATAGTAATAATCCCTCTTTCATTATGGGCCTTGCGTCCGTGCTTGCGTGAGTTCCTTTCATACCATATGAAGTAAATTGTAGCTCCCAATGCAAGTCTACTAACAATGGAGAGAAGAGAGGACCCATTGAGTTTGCTGCAAAGCCACGGCCTCAAACTCTCCCAAGAGAATGGAAAGTGCGTTAAGTCACATTTACTAGCAATTGTAGACCAAACCCGGAAAGAGAAAGGGCAATTGAAGAACAGGTGACTATGATCCTCCCTTGGATCTTGACATAAGTAGCATGTCATGTGTTGGATAATTCCGAAAGAGAAAAGACGATCTTGAGTGGAAAGCCTACCTCTTAATGCTAACCATAAGATGAAAGAATGCCTTGGAACATGATGTTTAAACCATACCAAATGTGCCCAATCAACACGCTGGGAAGAGGACCGAAGTTTGTTCCATGCTCTTTTGATTGTGAAATCCCTTGATCCATCCCAAACCACCATATCTTGCTGGGAGCAGTCGGGCAATGGAAGGGAACAGGATTCATCTTTCAAGCTGATCAGCTCATTTGAATTTGCTACAGGCCATCTCCAATTGCCGGATGAAATAATGGCACTAACCTTTGCTTCTTTTGTAAGACCCGAGTCAGAAATGACTCTAGCTTGAGAAGAAGAGCATATGGGGCCTTGAGGTCTCCATGAATCAAACCAAAGGGAGGTGCTTTCTCCATTCCCCACTTTCACTGAAATTAAATCCTTCACTCTATCCCGAATCTTGAAGATCTTCCTCCAAGTCCATGAACAATTCCATGGGACTTTCGCCACCCAAAAGTGTTCCTTGTGAAGCAAATTCTTCTTAACCCAGGCAGCCCATAATGAATTAGCGCAAGGTTGACATAATAACCAAATATAACGAGTCATTGAGGCAACATTCCAATCCCTAACCTTCTTAACTCCCAGACCTCCTTCTTCTTTAGGTGTAGAAATGTCAGCCCAAGCAACTTTTGCGCCATGCCTTTTCAGAGAAACACCATTCCAGAGAAAAGCTGAGAGAATACCTTCTATTACTTTGATAACTTTTGCTGGTAGGATGAAATGGGCACTCCAAAATGATTGAATACTAAAAATAACCGACTGGATGAGCTGCAATCTTCCAGCATAAGAGAGAAAACGGTTTGTCCAAACCTTGATCCTCCCCAAGATACGATCAACCAGAGCACGACAATCAAGAGCTTTGAGCTTTGTGGATATAAGAGGGACACCCAAATATCTGATGGGGAAAGAGCCAAGAGGAAATCCCAAGTAATTAACAGTTTCATGCTGCATATGATCCGTAACACCCGAGAGGAAAATGGAGCATTTTGTTTCATTAGGTTTAAGACCTGAGAGAGAGGAGAAAGTATCAAGAGCTTCTTTAACAACTTTTATGGAATCCAAATCTCCTCGGCAAAAAATCATCAAATCATCAGCAAAGCATAAGTGTGATATCTTGGAATTTTCAGAAAAGGAATTTTCTTCTAATGACCATGCATATGACAAATAAGTAGGGAGAAATTGGATCACCTTGACGTAGGCCTTTCCTTCCTTCAAAGAAGCCATTGAGTTCCCCATTTATAGCCACAGAATATTTTGCTGAGGAGACACACGTTTTGATCCATCCAATGAATTTGTGAGGAAATCCAAGGAGGTGCAATGAATCCCAAAGGAACTCCCATCTTACAGAGTCGAAGGATTTCATTAAATCAATCTTGAGTGCACATTTAGGGGAGGAGGAAGAGAGGTGATATCCTCTAACAAGCTCTTGTGCCATCAAAATGTTATCCCCAATATACCTTCCTTGCACAAAAGCAGCTTGAGCTTCATTAATAAAAGCTGGGAGCACAACTTTCAGACGATTGGCAAGCAACTTAGTTATACATTTGTACAGAGTGTTGCAGCAAGAAATAGGTCTGAAGTCCTTCAATTTTGAAGCATTTGGGACTTTGGGGATGAGAGCAATGATTGTACAATTAACCTCCTTGAGAAGCACACCTTTAGAGAAAAATTCCTGGATTGCTGTAGTGACATCAGCTCCCACAATGGACCAGGTCTTTTGGAAGAAATAAGCATTAAATCCATCAGGGCCCGGTGCTTTGTTAGGATGGAGGCTGAAAATGGAAGCTTTGATCTCTTCATCAGTGAAATCATAACTTAATTGCCTAATTTGTTCAGGAGTGAGGGCATGATCCACAAAATCTTTAAGAACTTCTATACCTTCATAATTGGTGCTGCATTTCGAACCAAGAAGTTGATTGTAGAAGCTAACCACCTCTTGAGCAATTTTATTCTTCTCCCGAATCCATTCACCATTTTCATCTTGGATACATAAGATCTTGTTGACATTGTTTCTTCCTTTGATGGAATTGAAAAAAAAAAAGCAGAGTTCTGATCCCCTTCTTTCAACCATTGTATTCTGCTTCTCTGCCTAGCATAACTCTCCTTCCCATTGTAGACAAGAGCAAGCCTCTTAGCACAATCTTTCTCCTTCTCCAGGAGTTCTTCCTCAATATTACCTGCAGCAATTGATGATTGTAAAGCAGCAAGTTCAGAGCGAAGAGGTTCAAGTTCCCCAAAAATAAGGTCATTCTTGCTCTTACTCAGATCTTTCAAAGCAGTTTTAACCAATTTCAGCTTTTTGTAAACCCTAAACATGGCATGTCCTTCCACATGTGTACTCCAAATCTTCTCAATTAAAGGATAAAATTCTTCGAAATCAGCCCAGTAATTAAAGAATTTGAAAGGGCTTTTGTAAAGAGGGAGATTAAGACCAAGATTCACCACAACCGCAGAGTGATCTGAGAGTCCATAAGGAAGGAAATCAGCAGAAGATTGGGCATAGTTATTGAACCACACTGAGTTAGCAAGAGCTCTGTCCAGCTTGTGAGAGGCATCCACACTCATCCACCACCCACACCCATGACCACTACCTCCACTCACCAAAAGCCTCCTTCACTCACTAAAAGCCTCCACCCATAAGCCTCCACTCACTAAAGCCTCCACTCATAACCTCCACTCATGGCCACTTAACCCCTTAATGCCTTATCCACTACCCATCCACTACCTAGTCCCCTTTATAAATAACCCTCTTTCTTCATAACCTCACACTCATCCTTCCATTCACCCGAGAACCTCTTAGCCTCCTCCTTCCTCTCTCCCCCTCTTCATCCATGAATCTAACCTCACCAACCATGGCCACCCACTCTCCATCCTTAGCCTTCCATCATCCCAGCACCTACCTTCATCCCTAAACACCTTCACCAGACCAGTCTTGAGACTAGCCAGATCTCTTTTCGGAATTGAAATGAAGTGAAGTCCGCACCAACCACTCCGGACTCCAACCAGCCTGAAGTCCATCTAGTCTAGTCTATAAAAGGATAGCCCTCAACCTGTGAGAGGCATCCGCACTCATCCACCACCCACACCCATGACCACTACCTCCACTCATGGCCACTTAACCCCTTAATGCCTTATCCACTACCCATCCACTACCTAGTCCCCTTAATAAATAACCCTAATGACTAATTTCTAAGTTTGAGAATGCAAGACTGGTCTGGTGAAGGTGTTTAGGGATAAGGTAGGTGCTGGGATGATGGAAGGCTAAGGATGGAGAGCGGGTGGCCATGGTTGGTGAGGTTAGATTCATGGATGAAGAGGGGGAGAGAGGAAGGAGGCTAAGAGGTTCTCGGGTGAATGGAAGGATGAGTGTGAGGTTATGAAGAAAGAGGGTTATTTATAAAGCGGACTAGGTAGTGGATGGGTAGTGGATAAGGCATATTAAGGGTTAAGTGGCCATGAGTGGAGGTTATGAGTAGAGGCTTTAGTGAGTGGAGGCTTATGCGTGGAGGCTTTTAGTTAGTGAAGGAGGCTTTTGGTGAGTGGAGGTAGTGGTCATGGGTGTGGGTGGTGGATGAGTGCGAATGCCTCTCAAAGGTTGAGGGCTATCCTTTTATAGAGTGGACTAGATGGACTTCAGGTTGGTTGGAGTCCGGAGTGGTTGGTGCGGACTCAATTCATTTCAAGTCCGAAAAGAGATCTGGTTGGTCTTCAATTATCTCTGTCCTTGGGGACAACTGGCTTCAATCATGTCTGTCCTTGGGGACAGCTGGCTGGCTGGTTTTGATAAAGTCTGTCCGTGGGGACAGCTGGCTGGCTGGTTTTGAAAAAGTCTATCCATGGGACAGCTGGCTACTAACTTTTGATCATGTCTATCCTTGGGGATAGCTGGCTTCTGCTGACTTCAAATGAGTTGGAATCTGAAATTGGTTCTGAACTAGGCTGATCATATTATAATGTTTTAGATTGAAATTGATTCGGGTTTGATGATATTATTTGATCTAAACTAATCATGGAGTGACACTCTAAATTGAACTCGATTTGCGTTTGATCTAACTTGATCTTGGAACAATGCTCCTAATTTAACTTGATTCAGGTTCGATCATAGTTTGATTTAACTTGATCTCGAAGCAATGTTTCGTATTATACTTAATTTGGGCTCCATCTTGGTTTAAACTAACCCGATCCTGAAGCAACACTCTAAAATAGACTTGATTTAGGTTTGTTGTTTTATCAAACCTGATTTTAGGGCAACGCTTTAGATTTGATCTAATTCGGTTTTAATCTAAGTTTGATAAAACTCAATCTTAGTGCAACGCTCTCGATTAAACTTGATTTGGGTATTATCTTTATTTCATCGACCTACCTAATCCCAAGCAACACTCAAAATTGGACTTGATTAATGTTTGATCTAACCTGATCATGCAGCATCACTCCATATTGAACTTGATTCATCTTAGAGCAATCCAACCATGACCTTAGAGAAATGCTCCATATCGAACTTTATTTGGGTTTGACCTAAGTTTGATCCGACCTTATCTTGGAACAATGCATTTAAATTGCATTTGATTCATATTTGATTTGAGTCTGAACCGAATCAATCTTGGAGGAATGCAACATATTTCACTTAATTCGAGATTGATATAAGTTTGATCCAATGCGATCTTTGAGGAATGCTCTACATTGGACTTGATTTGGGTTTTGATCTTGCTTTGATCAAGCTCGATCTAAGATCAAGGCTCGATATTGAACTTAATTTCGATTTGATCAAAGTTTAGTCGAATCCGATCTTAGAGCAATGTTACATATTTGATTTGTTCCATGTTTGATTTGAGTTTAATCCACCCTTATCTTAGAGCAATGCTTTAAATTGAACTTGATTGGGGTTTGATCGAAGTTTGATTGAATTCGATATAACAATAGAATCCAGATTGGACTTGATTCGGGTTTGATATAAGTTTGATCCAACTCGATACTCGAGCAATGCTCTCGATTTGACTTGATTTGGGTTTGATCTATATCAATCCAACCTTTTCTTAGAGCAATGCTGCGAATTAGACTTGATTCATGTGGATCTAATTTGATCTAACCTGGTCTTGTTGCAATGCTTTGGATTGGACTTATTTTGGAATTTGATCTAAGTTTGGCTCGACCCGATCTTGGAGCATCACTTCCAATTGGACTTGACTCAGGTTTGATCTAAGATTGATCCAATCCGAACTTAGAGCAACATTCCAAATTCAAATTGATTTAAAAGCCTTGATTTGGCCCGATCTTGTAGCAACGCTCCAGATTGAACTTCATTTAGCTTGATGTAGGTTAGATATAGTCCAATCATGGAGTAATGCTTCGATTGAACTTGATTTTAGTTTGATTTAAAGCAATGCTCTAGATCGAACTTGATTCGGGTTTGATTTAAGTTTCATTAACCCAATCCTGAAGCAACATTCATGATTGGAGTTGATTGAAAAGAGATCAAAGTTTGATCTAGGCTGATCATATTATAATGTTTTAGATTGAAATTGATTCGGGTTTGATCTTATTTGATCTAAACTAATCATGGAGTGACACTCTAAATTGAACTCGATTCGGGTTTGATCTAACTTGATCTTGGAACAATGCTCCTAATTTAACTTGATTCAGGTTCGATCATAGTTTGATCTAACTTGATCTCGAAGCAATGCTTCATATTATACTTAATTTGGGCTCCATCTTGGTTTAAACTAACCCGATCTTGAAGCAACACTCTAAAATAGACTTGATTTAGGTTTGTTGTTTTATCAAACCCGATTTTAGGGCAACGCTTTAGATTTGATCTGATTCGGTTTTAATCTAAGTTTGATCAAACCCAATCTTAGTGCAACGCTCTCGATTAAACTTGATTTGGGTATTATCTTTATTTCATCGAGCCTACCTAATCCCAAGCAACACTCAAAATTGGACTTGATTAATGTTTGATCTAACCTGCAGCATCACTCCATATTGAACTTGATTCATCTTAGAGCAATCCAACCCGACCTTAGAGAAATGCTCCATATCGAACTTTATTTGGGTTTGACCTAAGTTTGATCCGACCTTATCTTGGAACAATGCATTTAAATTGCATTTGATTCATATTTGATTTGAGTCTGAACCGAATCAATCTTGGAGGAATGCAACATATTTCACTTAATTCGAGATTGATATAAGTTTGATCCAATGCGATCTTTGAGGAATGCTCTACATTGGACTTGATTTGGGTTTTGATCTTGCTTTGATCAAGCTCGATCTAAGATCAAGGCTCGATATTGAACTTAATTCCGATTTGATCAAAGTTTAGTCGAATCCGATCTTAGAGCAATGTTACATATTTGATTTGTTCAGGTTTGATTTGAGTTTAATCCACCCTTATCTTAGAGCAATGCTTTAAATTGAACTTGATTGGGGTTTGATCGAAGTTTGATTGAATTCGATCTAACAATAGAATCCAGATTGGACTTGATTCGGGTTTGATATAAGTTTGATCCAACTCGATACTCGAGCAACGCTCTCGATTTGACTTGATTTGGTTTGATATATATCAATCCAACCTTTTCTTAGAGCAATGCTGCGAATTAGACTTGATTCATGTGGATCTAATTTGATCTAACCTGGTCTTGTTGCAATGCTTTGGATTGGACTTATTTTGGAATTTGATCTAAGTTTGGCTCGACCCGATCTTGGAGCATCACTTCCAATTGGACTTGACTCAGGTTTGATCTAAGATTGATCCAATCCGAACTTAGAGCAACATTCCAAATTCAAATTGATTTAAAAGCCTTGATTTGGCCCGATCTTGTAGCAACGCTCCAGATTGAACTTCATTTAGCTTGATGTAGGTTAGATATAGTCCAATCATGGAGTAATGCTTCGATTGAACTTGATTTTAGTTTGATTTAAAGCAATGCTCTAGATCGAACTTGATTCGGGTTTGATTTAAGTTTCATTAACCCAATCCTGAAGCAACATTCATGATTGGAGTTGATTGAAAAGAGATCAAAGTTTGATCTAGGCTGATCATATTATAATGTTTTAGATTGAAATTGATTCGGGTTTGATCTTATTTGATCTAAACTAATCATGGAGTGACACTCTAAATTGAACTCGATTCGGGTTTGATCTAACTTGATCTTGGAACAATGCTCCTAATTTAACTTGATTCAGGTTCGATCATAGTTTGATCTAACTTGATCTCGAAGCAATGTTTCGTATTATACTTAATTTGGGCTCCATCTTGGTTTAAACTAACCCGATCTTGAAGCAACACTCTAAAATAGACTTGATTTAGGTTTGTTGTTTTATCAAACCCGATTTTAGGGCAACGCTTTAGATTTGATCTGATTCGGTTTTAATCTAAGTTTGATCAAACCAATCTTAGTGCAACGCTCTCGATTAAACTTGATTTGGGTATTATCTTTATTTCATCGAGCCTACCTAATCCCAAGCAACACTCAAAATTGGACTTGATTAATGTTTGATCTAACCTGATCATGCAGCATCACTCCATATTGAACTTGATTCATCTTAGAGCAATCCAACCCGACCTTAGAGAAATGCTCCATATCGAACTTTATTTGGGTTTGACCTAAGTTTGATCCGACCTTATCTTGGAACAATGCATTTAAATTGCATTTGATTCATATTTGATTTGAGTCTGAACCGAATCAATCTTGGAGGAATGCAACATATTTCACTTAATTCGAGATTGATATAAGTTTGATCCAATGCGATCTTTGAGGAATGCTCTACATTGGACTTGATTTGGGTTTTGATCTTGCTTTGATCAAGCTCGATCTAAGATCAAGGCTCGATATTGAACTTAATTCCGATTTGATCAAAGTTTAGTCGAATCCGATCTTAGAGCAATGTTACATATTTGATTTGTTCCAGGTTTGATTTGAGTTTAATCCACCCTTATCTTAGAGCAATGCTTTAAATTGAACTTGATTGGGGTTTGATCGAAGTTTGATTGAATTCGATATAACAATAGAATCCAGATTGGACTTGATTCGGGTTTGATATAAGTTTGATCCAACTCGATACTCGAGCAACGCTCTCGATTTGACTTGATTTGGGTTTGATCTATATCAATCCAACCTTTTCTTAGAGCAATGCTGTGAATTAGACTTGATTCATGTGGATCTAATTTGATCTAACCTGGTCTTGTTGCAATGCTTTGGATTGGACTTATTTTGGAATTTGATCTAAGTTTGGCTCGACCCGATCTTGGAGCATCACTTCCAATTGGACTTGACTCAGGTTTGATCTAAGTTTGATCCAATCCGAACTTAGAGCAACATTCCAAATTCAAATTGATTTAAAAGCCTTGATTTGGCCGATCTTGTAGCAACGCTCAGATTGAACTTCATTTAGCTTGATGTAGGTTAGATCTAGTCCAATCATGGAGTAATGCTCGATTGAACTTGATTTTAGTTTGATTTAAAGCAATGCCCTAGATCGAACTAGATTCGGATTTGATTTAAGTTTCATTAACCCAATCCTGAAGCAACATTCATGATTGGAGTTGATTGAAAAGAGATCAAAGTTTGATCTAGGCTGATCGTATTATAATGTTTTAGATTGAAATTGATTCGGGTTTGATCTTATTTGATATAAACTAATCAGGAGTGACACTCTAAATTGAACTCGATTCAGGTTTGATCTAACTTGATCGTGGAACAATGCTCCTAATTTAACTTGATTCAGGTTCGATCATAGTTTGATCTAACTTGATCTGCAATGTTTCGAAATCTTGGCGATCTTGAAGATCGTTAACTTGATTCGAGTTTGATTTAAGTTTCATTAACCCAATCCTGAAGTAACATTCATGATTGGAGTTGATTGCAAAGAGATCAAAGTTTGATCTAGGCTGAACATATTATAATGTTTTAGATTGAAATTGATTCGGGTTTGATCTTATTTGATCTAAACTAATCATGGAGTGACACTCTAAATTGAACTCGATTCGGGTTTGATCTAACTTGATCTTGGAACAATGCTCCTAATTTAACTTGATTCAGGTTCGATCATAGTTTGATCTAACTTGATCTCGAAGCAATGTTTCGTATTATACTTAATTTGGCTCCATCTTGGTTTAAACTAACCCGATCTTGAAGCAACACTCTAAAATAGACTTGATTTAGGTTTGTTGTTTTATCAAACCCGATTTTAGGGCAACGCTTTAGATTTGATCTGATTCGGTTTTAATCTAAGTTTGATCAAACCAATCTTAGTGCAACGCTCTCGATTAAACTTGATTTGGGTATTATCTTTATTTCATCGAGCCTACCTAATCCCAAGCAACACTCAAAATTGGACTTGATTAATGTTTGATCTAACCTGAGCATCACTCCATATTGAACTTGATTCATCTTAGAGCAATCCAACCCGACCTTAGAGAAATGCTCCATATCGAACTTTATTTGGGTTTGACCTAAGTTTGATCCGACCTTATCTTGGAACAATGCATTTAAATTGCATTTGATTCATATTTGATTTGAGTCTGAACCGAATCAATCTTGGAGGAATGCAACATATTTCACTTAATTCGAGATTGATATAAGTTTGATCCAATGCGATCTTTGAGGAATGCTCTACATTGGACTTGATTTGGGTTTTGATCTTGCTTTGATCAAGCTCGATCTAAGATCAAGGCTCGATATTGAACTTAATTCCGATTTGATCAAAGTTTAGTCGAATCCGATCTTAGAGCAATGTTACATATTTGATTTGTTCCAGGTTTGATTTGAGTTTAATCCACCCTTATCTTAGAGCAATGCTTTAAATTGAACTTGATTGGGGTTTGATCGAAGTTTGATTGAATTCGATATAACAATAGAATCCAGATTGGACTTGATTCGGGTTTGATATAAGTTTGATCCAACTCGATACTCGAGCAACGCTCTCGATTTGACTTGATTTGGGTTTGATCTATATCAATCCAACCTTTTCTTAGAGCAATGCTGCGAATATAGACTTGATTCATGTGGATCTAATTTGATCTTACCTGGTCTTGTTGCAATGCTTTGGATTGGACTTATTTTGGAATTTGATCTAAGTTTGGCTCGACCCAATCTTGGAGCATCACTTCCAATTGGACTTGACTCTGGTTTGATATAAGATTGATCCAATCCGAACTTAGAGCAACATTCCAAATTCAAATTGATTTAAAAGCCTTGATTTGGCCCGATCTAGTAGCAACGCTCCAGATTGAACTTCATTTAGCTCGGTGTAGGTTAGATATAGTCCAATAATGGAGTAATGCTTCGATTGAACTTGATTTTAGTTTGAATTAAAGGAATGCTCTAGATCGAACTTGATTCGGGTTTGATTTAAGTTTGATTAACCCAATCCTGAAGCAACATTCATGATTGGAGTTGATTGAAAAGAGATCAAATTTTGATCTAGGCTGATCATATTATAATGTTTTAGATTGAAATTGATTCGGGTTTGATCTTATTTGATCTAAACTAATCATGGAGTGACACTCTAAATTGAACTCGATTTGGGTTTATCTAACTTGATCTTGGAACAATGCTCCTAATTTAACTTGATTCAGGTTCGATCATAGTTTGATCTAACTTGATCTCGAAGCAATGCTTCATATTATACTTAATTTGGGCTCCATCTTGGTTTAAACTTACCTGATCTTGAAGCAACACTCTAAAATAGACTTGATTTAGGTTTGTTGTTTTATCAAACCCGATTTTAAGGCAACGCTTTAGATTTGATCCGATTCGGTTTTAATCTATGTTTGATAAAACTCAATCTTTTTTTTTTTTTTTTTGAAAGGTAAAAGTGTGAGTTGTATTAACACGGAAGAAAAGGAGTTACAAGTACAAGACGGGGCATACCCCGGAAGATACAAAACTCAAGCAAAGGGAAATACTTCCCGCAAAAGGAAATACATCCTCAAACATAGGAAATACAAACCTCAAGAGAAATCATCCCAAAACTAACTAAGAGCTTTCAAACTATGATCGCTGTCAGATTAGCTTCTCAAAAGGGAAGGGAAAAGATGCCATCTTCCTAACACATGGAGATTTGCAGTATTTCTAGGATATTTAGCACCATCCAACTTCAGCCTAACCGAATCCATAATCATAGTAATAATCCCTCTTTCATTATGGGCCTTGCGCCCATGCTTGCGTGAGTTCCTTTCATACCATATGAAGTATATTGTAGCTCCCAAAGCAAGTCTGCTAACAATGGAGAGAAGAGAGGACCCATTGAGTTTGCTGCAAAGGGCCTCAAACTCTCCCAAGAGAAAGGAAAGTGCATTAAATCACACTTACTAGCAATTGTAGACCAAACCCGGAAAGAGAAAGGGCAATTGAAGAACAGGTGACTATGATCCTCCCTTGGATCTTGACATAAGTAGCATGTCATGTGTTGGATAATTCCGAAAGAGAAAAGACGATCCTGAGTGGAAAGCCTACCTCTTAATGCTAACCATAAGATGAAAGAATGCCTTGGAACATGATGTTTAAACCATACCAAATGTGCCCAATCAACACGCTGGGAAGAGGACCGAAGTTTGTTCCATGCTCTTTTGATTGTGAAATCTCTTGATCATATCTTGTTGGGAGCAGTCGGGCAATGGAAGGGAACAGGATTCATCTTTCAAGCTGATCAGCTCATTTGAATTTGCTACAGGCCATCTCCAATTGCCGGATGAAATAATGGCACTAACCTTTGCTTCTTTTGTAAGACCCGAGTCAGAAATGACTCTAGCTTGAGAAGAAGAGCATATGGGGCCTTGAGGTCTCCATGAATCAAACCAAAGGGAGGTGTTTTCTCCATTCCCCACTTTCACTAAAATAATATCCTTCACTCTATCCTGAATCTTGAAGATCTTCCTCCAAGTCCAAGAACAATTCCATGGGACTTTCGCCACCCAAAAGTGTTCCTTTGAAGCAAATTCTTCTTAACCCAGGCAGCCCATAATGAATTAGTGCATGGTTGACATAATAACCAAATATAACGAGTCATTGAGGCAACATTCCAATCCCTAACCTTCTTAACTCCCAGACCTCCTTCTTCTTTAGGTGTAGAAATGTCAGCCCAAGCAACTTTTGCGCCATGCCTTTTCAGAGAAACACCATTCCAGAGAAAAGCCGAGAGAATACCTTCTATTACTTTGATAACTTTTGCTGGTAGGATGGGCACTCCAAAATGATTGAATACTAAAAATAACCGACTGGATGAGCTGCAATCTTCCAGCATAAGAGAGAAAACGGTTTGTCCAAACCTTGATCCTTACGATAGCATGGCAATCAAGGGCTTTGAGCTTTGTGGATATCAAATATCTGATAATCCCAAGTAATTAACAGTTTCATGCTGCATATGATCCGTAACACCCGAGAGGAAAATGGAGCATTTTGTTTCATTAGGTTTAAGACCTTATCAAGAGCTTCTTTAACAACTTTTATAAAACTCAATCTTAGTGCAAAGCTCTCGATTAAACTTGATTTGGGTATTATCTTTATTTCATCGAGCCTACCTAATCCCAAGCAAAACTCAAAATTGGACTTGATTAATGTTTGATCTAACCTGATCATGCAGCATCACTCCATATTGAACTTGATTCATCTTAGAGCAATCCAACCCGACCTTAGAGAAATGCTCCATATCGAACTTTATTTGGGTTTGACCTAAGTTTGATCCGACCTTATCTTGGAACAATGCATTTAAATTGCATTTGATTCATATTTGATTTGAGTCTGAACCGAATCAATCTTGGAGGAATGCAACATATTTCACTTAATTCGAGATTGATATAAGTTTGATCCAATGCGATCTTTGAGGAATGCTCTACATTGGACTTGATTTGGGTTTTGATCTTGCTTTGATCAAGCTCGATCTAAGATCAAGGCTCGATATTGAACTTAATTCCGATTTGATCAAAGTTTAGTCGAATCCGATCTTAGAGCAATGTTACATATTTGATTTGTTCCAGGTTTGATTTGAGTTTAATCCACCCTTATCTTAGAGCAATGCTTTAAATTGAACTTGATTGGGGTTTGATCGAAGTTTGATTGAATTCGATCTAACAATAGAATCCAGATTGGACTTGATTCGGGTTTGATATAAGTTTGATCCAACTCGATCCTCGAGCAACACTCTCGATTTGACTTGATTTGGGTTTGATCTATATCAATCCAACCTTTTCTTAGAGCAATGCTGCGAATTAGACTTGATTCATGTGGATCTAATTTGATCTAACCTGGTCTTGTTGCAATGCTTTGGATTGGACTTATTTTGGAATTTGATCTAAGTTTGGCTCGACCCGATCTTGGAGCATCACTTCCAATTGGACTTGACTCAGGTTTGATCTAAGATTGATCCAATCCGAACTTAGAGCAACATTCCAAATTCAAATTGATTTAAAAGCCTTGATTTGGCCCGATCTTGTAGCAACGCTCCAGATTGAACTTCATTTAGCTTGATGTAGGTTAGATCTAGTCCAATCATGGAGTAATGCTTCGATTGAACTTGATTTTAGTTTGATTTAAAGAATGCTCTAGATCGAACTTGATTCGGGTTTGATTTAAGTTTCATTAACCCAATCCTGAAGCAACATTCATGATTGGAGTTGATTGAAAAGAGATCAAAGTTTGATCTAGGCTGATCATATTATAATGTTTTAGATTGAAATTGATTCGGGTTTGATCTTATTTGATCTAAACTAATCATGGAGTGACACTCTAAATTGAACTCGATTCGGGTTTGATCTAACTTGATCTTGGAACAATGCTCCTAATTTAACTTGATTCAGGTTCGATCATAGTTTGATCTAACTTGATCTCGAAGCAATGCTTCATATTATACTTAATTTGGGCTCCATCTTGGTTTAAACTAACCCGATCTTGAAGCAACACTCTAAAATACTTGATTTAGGTTGTTGTTTTATCAAACCCGATTTTAGGGCAACGCTTTAGATTTGATCTGATTCGGTTTTAATCTAAGTTTGATCAAACCCAATCTTAGTGCAACGCTCTCGATTAAACTTGATTTGGGTATTATCTTTATTTCATCGAGCCTACCTAATCTTGGAGCAACACTCAAAATTGGACTTGATTAATGTTTGATCTAACCTGATCATGCAGCATCACTCCATATTGAACTTGATTCATCTTAGAGCAATCCAACCCGACCTTAGAGAAATGCTCCATATCGAACTTTATTTGGGTTTGACCTAAGTTTGATCCGACCTTATCTTGGAACAATGCATTTAAATTGCATTTGATTCATATTTGATTTGAGTCTGAACCGAATCAATCTTGGAGGAATGCAACATATTTCACTTAATTCGAGATTGATATAAGTTTGATCCAATGCGATCTTTGAGGAATGCTCTACATTGGACTTGATTTGGGTTTTGATCTTGCTTTGATCAAGCTCGATCTAAGATCAAGGCTCGATATTGAACTTAATTCCGATTTGATCAAAGTTTAGTCGAATCCGATCTTAGAGCAATGTTACATATTTGATTTGTTCCAGGTTTGATTTGAGTTTAATCCACCCTTATCTTAGAGCAATGCTTTAAATTGAACTTGATTGGGGTTTGATCGAAGTTTGATTGAATTCGATCTAACAATAGAATCCAGATTGGACTTGATTCGGGTTTGATATAAGTTTGATCCAACTCGATCCTCGAGCAACGCTCTCGATTTGACTTGATTTGGGTTTGATCTATATCAATCCAACCTTTTCTTAGAGCAATGCTGCGAATTAGACTTGATTCATGTGGATCTAATTTGATCTAACCTGGTCTTGTTGCAATGCTTTGGATTGGACTTATTTTGGAATTTGATCTAAGTTTGGCTCGACCCGATCTTGGAGCATCACTTCCAATTGGACTTGACTCAGGTTTGATCTAAGTTTGATCCAATCCGAACTTAGAGCAACATTCCAAATTCAAATTGATTTAAAAGCCTTGATTTGGCCCGATCTTGTAGCAACGCTCCAGATTGAACTTCATTTAGCTTGATGTAGGTTAGATCTAGTCCAATCATGGAGTAATGCTTCGATTGAACTTGATTTTAGTTTTGATTTAAAGCAATGCTCTAGATCGAACTTGATTCGGTTTGATTTAAGTTTCATTAACCCAATCCTGAAGCAACATTCATGATTGGAGTTGATTGAAAAGAGATCAAAGTTTGATCTAGGCTGATCATATTATAATGTTTTAGATTGAAATTGATTCGGGTTTGATCTTATTTGATCTAAACTAATCATGGAGTGACACTCTAAATTGAACTCGATTCGGGTTTGATCTAACTTGATCTTGGAACAATGCTCCTAATTTAACTTGATTCAGGTTCGATCATAGTTTGATCTAACTTGATCTCGAAGCAATGCTTCATATTATACTTAATTTGGGCTCCATCTTGGTTTAAACTAACCCGATCTTGAAGCAACACTCTAAAATAGACTTGATTTAGGTTTGTTGTTTTATCAAACCCGATTTTAGGGCAACGCTTTAGATTTGATCTGATTCGGTTTTAATCTAAGTTTGATAAAACCCAATCTTAGTGCAACGCTCTCGATTAAACTTGATTTGGGTATTATCTTTATTTCATCGAGCCTACCTAATCTTGGAGCAACACTCAAAATTGGACTTGATTAATGTTTGATCTAACCTGATCATGCAACATCACTCCATATTGAACTTGATTCATCTTAGAGCAATCCAACCCGACCTTAGAGAAATGCTCCATATCGAACTTTATTTGGGTTTGACCTAAGTTTGATCCGACCTTATCTTGGAACAATGCATTTAAATTGCATTTGATTCATATTTGATTTGAGTCTGAACCGAATCAATCTTGGAGGAATGCAACATATTTCACTTAATTCGAGATTGATATAAGTTTGATCCAATACGATCTTTGAGGAATGCTCTACATTGGACTTGATTTGGGTTTTGATCTTGCTTTGATCAAGCTCGATCTAAGATCAAGGCTCGATATTGAACTTAATTCCGATTTGATCAAAGTTTAGTCGAATCCGATCTTAGAGCAATGTTACATATTTGATTTGTTCCAGGTTTGATTTGAGTTTAATACACCCTTATCTTAGAGCTTTGTGAACTTGATCTATATCAATCCAACCTTTTCTTAGAGCAATGCTGCGAATTAGAGATTCATGTGGATCTAATTTGATCTAACCTGGTCTTGTTGCAATGCTTTGGATTGGACTTATTTTGGAATTTGATCTAAGTTTGGCTCGACCCGATCTTGGAGCATCACTTCCAATTGGACTTGACTCAGGTTTGATCTAAGATTGATCCAATCCGAACTTAGAGCAACATTCCAAATTCAAATTGATTTAAAAGCCTTGATTTGGCCCGATCTTGTAGCAACGCTCCAGATTGAACTTCATTTAGCTTGATGTAGGTTAGATATAGTCCAATCATGGAGTAATGCTTCGATTGAACTTGATTTTAGTTTGATTTAAAGCAATGCTCTAGATCGAACTTGATTCGGGTTTGATTTAAGTTTCATTAACCCAATCCTGAAGCAACATTCATGATTGGAGTTGATTGAAAAGAGATCAAAGTTTGATCTAGGCTGATCATATTATAATGTTTTAGACTGAAATTGATTCGGGTTTGATCTTATTTGATCTAAACTAATCATGGAGTGACACTCTAAATTGAACTCGATTCGGGTTTGATCTAACTTGATCTTGGAATCGCTCCTAATTTAACTTGATTCAGGTTCGATCATAGTTTGATCTAACTTGATCTCGAAGCAATGCTTCATATTATACTTAATTTGGGCTCCATCTTGGTTTAAACTAACCCGATCTTGAAGCAACACTCTAAAATAGACTTGATTTAGGTTTGTTGTTTTATCAAACCCGATTTTAGGGCAACGCTTTAGATTTGATCTGATTCGGTTTTAATCTAAGTTTGATCAAACCCAATCTTAGTGCAACGCTCTCGATTAAACTTGATTTGGGTTTATCTTTATTTCATCGAGCCTACCTAATCTTGGAGCAACACTCAAAATTGGACTTGATTAATGTTTGATCTAACCTGATCATGCAGCATCACTCCATATTGAACTTGATTCATCTTAGAGCAATCCAACCCGACCTTAGAGAAATGCTCCATATCGAACTTTATTTGGGTTTGACCTAAGTTTGATCCGACCTTATCTTGGAACAATGCATTTAAATTGCATTTGATTCATATTTGATTTGAGTCTGAACTGAATCAATCTTGGAGGAATGCAACATATTTCACTTAATTCGAGATTGATATAAGTTTGATCCAATGCCATCTTTGAGGAATGCTCTACATTGGACTTGATTTGGGTTTTGATCTTGCTTTGATCAAGCTCGATCTAAGATCAAGGCTCAATATTAAACTTAATTCCGATATGATCAAAGTTTAGTCGAATCCGATCTTAGAGCAATGTTACATATTTGATTTGTTCTAGGTTTGATTTGAGTTTAATCCACCCTTATCTTAGAGCAATATTTTAAATTGAACTTGATTAGGGTTTGATTGAAGTTTGATTGAATTCGATATAACAATAGAATCCAGATTGGACTAGATTCGGGTTTGATATAAGTTTGATACAACTTGATCCTCGAGCAACGCTCTCGATTTGACTTGATTTGGGTTTGATCTATATCAATCCAACCTTTTCTTAGAGCAATGCTACGAATTAGACTTGATTCATGTGGATCAAATTTGATCTAACCTGGTCTTGTTGCAATGCTTTGGATTGGAATTATTTTGGAATTTGATCTAAGTTTGGCTCGACCCGATCTTGGAGCATCACTTCGATTGAACTTGATTGTAGCAACGCTCTAGATCGAACTTGATTCGGATTTGATTTACGTTTCATTAACCAAATCCTGAAGCAACATTCATGATTGGAGTTGATTGAAAAGAGATCAAAGTTTGATCTAAGCTGATCATATTATAATGTTTTAGATTGAAATTGATTCGGGTTTGATCTTATTTGATCTAAACTAATTATGGAGTGACACTATAAATTGAACTCGATTCGGGTTTGATCTAACTTGATCTTGGAACAATGCTCCTAATTTAACTTGATTTAGGTTCGATCATAGTTTGATCTAAGTTGATCTCGAAGCAATGCTTCATATTATACTTAATTTGGGCTCCATCTTTGTTCTCGATTAAACTTGATTTGGGTATTATCTTTATTTCATCGAGCCTACTAAATCTTGGAGCGACACTCAAAATTGGACTTGAGTAATGTTTGATCTGACCTGATCATGTAGCATCACTCCATATTGAACTTGATTCATCTTAGAGCAATCCAACCTGACCTTAGAGAAATGCTCCATATCAAACTTTATTTGGGTTTGACCTAAGTTTGATCCGACCTTATCTTGGAACAATACATTTAAATTACATTTGACTCATATTTGATTTGAGCCTGAACTGAATCAATCTTGGAGGAATGCAACATATTTCACTTAACTCGAGATTGATATAAGTTTGATCCAATGCGATCTTTGAGGAATGCTCTACATTGGACTTGATTTGGGTTTTGATCTTGCTTTGATCAAGCTCGACCTAAGATCAAGGCTCAATAGTAAACTTAATTCCGATATGATCAAAGTTTAGTCGAATTCTCTTAGAGCAATGTTACATATTTGATTTGTTCTAGGTTTGATTTGAGTTTAATCCACCGTTATCTTAGAGCAAACTTTAAATTGAACTTGATTGGGGTTTGATCGAAGTTTGATTGAATTCGATATAACAATAGAATCCAGATTGGACTAGATTTGGGTTTGATATAAGTTTGATACAAATCGATCCTCGAGCAATGCTCTCGATTTGACTTGATTTGGGTTTGATCTATATCAATCCAACCTTTTCTTAGAGCAATGCTGCGAATTAGACTTGATTCATGTGGATCAAATTTGATCTAACCTGGTCTTGTTGCAATGCTTTGGATTGGAATTATTTTNTGATCTAGGCTGATCATATTATAATGTTTTAGATTGAAATTGATTCGGGTTTGATCTTATTTGATCTAAACTAATCATGGAGTGACACTCTAAATTGAACTTGATTCGGGTTTGATCTAACTTTTTCTTGGAACAATGCTCCTAACAAACCCAATCTTGGTGCAACGCTCTCGATTAAACTTAATTTGGGTATTATCTTTATTTCATCGAGCGTACCTAATCTTGGAGAAACACTCAAATTGGACTTGATTAATGTTTGATCTAACCTGATCGTGCAGCATCACTCCATATTGAACTTGATTCATCTTAAGAGCAATCCAACCCGATCTTAGAGAAATGCTCCATATTGAATTTATTTGGGTTCCACCTAGTTTGATCCGACCTTATCTTGGAACAATGCATTTAAATTACATTTGATTCATATTTGATTTGAGTCTGAACCGAATCAATCTTGGAGGAATGCAACATATTTCACTTAATTCGAGATTGATATAAGTTTGATCCAATGCGATCTTTGAGGAATGCTCTACATTGGACTTGATTTGGGTTTTGATCTTGCTTTGATCAAGCTCGATCTAAGATCAAGGCTCGATATTGAACTTAATTCCGATTTGATCAAAGTTTAGTCGAATACGATCTTAGAGCAATGTTACATATTTGATTTGTTCCAGGTTTGATTTGAGTTTAATCCACCCTTATCGTAGAGCAATGCTTTAAATTGAACTTGATTGGGGTTTGATCGAAGTTTGATTGAATTCGATCTAACAATAGAATCGAGATTGGACTTGATTCGGGTTTGATATAAGTTTGATCCAACTCGATCCTCGAGCAACACTCTCGATTTGACTTGATTTGGGTTTGATCTTTATCAATCCAACCTTTTTCTTAGAGCAATGCTGCGAATTAGAATTGATTCATGTGGATCTAATTTTATCTAACCTGGTCTTGTTGTAATGCTTTGGATTGGACTTATTTTGGAATTTGATCTAAGTTTGGCTCGACCCGATCTTGGAGCATCACTTCCAATTGGACTTGACTCAGGTTTGATCTAAGTTTAAGCGAATCCGAACGTTGAGCAACATTCCAAATTCAAATTGATTTAGCCTTGATTTGGCCCGATCTGTAGCAACGCTGCAGATTGAACTTCATTTAGCTTGATTTAGGTTAGATCTAGTCCAATCATGGAGTAATGCTTCGATTGAACTTGATTTTAGTTTGATTTAAGGCAATGCTCTAGATCGAACTTGATTCGGGTTTGATTTAACTTTCATTAACCCAATCCTGAAGAACATTCATGATTGGAGTAGATTGAAAAGAGATCAAAGCTTGATCTAGGCTGATCATATTATAATGTTTTAGATTGAAATTGATTCGGGTTTGATCTTATTTGATCTAAACTAATCATGGAGTGACACTCTAAATTGAACTCGATTCGGGTTTGATCTAACTTGATCTTGGAACAACGCTCCTAATTTAACTTGATTCAAGTTCGATCATAGTTTGATCTAACTTGATCTCGAAGAAATCAAGTTATACTTAATTTGGGCTCCATCTTGGTTTAAACTAACCCGATCTTGATGCAACACTCTAAAATAGACTTGATTTAGGTTTGTTGTTGTTTATCAAACCCGATGTTAGGGCAACGCTTTAGATTTGATCTGATTCGGTTTTAATCTAAGTTTGATCAAACACAATCTTAGTGCAACGCTCTCGATTAAACTTGATTTGGGTATTATCTTTATTTCATCGAGCAACGCTCAAAATTGGAGTTGATTAATGTTTGATCTAACCTGATCATGCAGCATCACTCCATATTGAACTTGATTCATCTTAGAGCAATCCAACCCGACCTTAGAGAAATGCTCCATATCGAACTTTATTTGGGTTTGACCTAAGTTTGATCTGACCTTGTCTTGGAACAATGCATTAAAATTGCACTTGATTCATATTTGATTTGAGTCTGAACCGAATCAATCTTGGAGGAATGCAACATATTTCACTTTATTCGAGATTGATATAAGTTTGATCCAATGCGATCTTTGAGGAATGCTCTACATTGGAATCGATTTGGGTTTTGATCTTGCTTTGATCGAGCTCGATCTAAGATGAAGGCCCGATATTGAACTTAATTACGATTTGATCAAAGTTTAGTCGAATCCGATCTTAGAGCAATGTTACATATTTGATTTGTTTCAGGTTTGATTTGAGTTTAATCCACCCTTCTCTTAGAATAATGCTTTAAATTGAACTTGATTTGGGTTTGATCGAAGTTTGATTGAATTTGATCTAACAATAGAATCCAGATTGGACTTGATTCGGGTTTGATATAAGTTTGATCCAACTCGATCCTCGAGCAATGCTCTCGATTTGACATGATTTGGGTTTGATCTATATTAATCCAACAACCTTTTCGTAGAGCAGTGCTGCGAATTGGACAACTCGATTAACTTTCAAAAAAAAAAAAAAAAAAAAATTGGACAACTCGATTCATGTGGATCTAATTTGATCTAACCTGGTCTTGTTGCAATGCTTTGGATTGGACTTATTTTGGAATTTGATCTAAGTTTGGATTGACCCGATCTTGGAGCATCACTTCCCATTGGACTTGACTCAGGTTTGATCTAAGTTTGATCTATTCCGAACTTAGCCTTGGACTTGACTCAGGTTTGATCTAAATTAGAGCAACATTCTAAATCCAAATTGATTTAGCCTTGATTTGGCCCGATCTTGTAGCAACGCTCCATATTGAACATCGTTTAGCTTGATGTAGGTTAGATCTAGTCCAATCATGGAGTAATGCTTCGATTAAACTTGATTTTAGTTTGATTTAAAGCAATGCTCCAGATCGAACTTGATTCGGGTTTGATTTAAGTTTCATTAACCCAATCCTGAAGCAACATTTATGATTGGAGTTTATTGAAAAGAGATCAAAGTTTGATCTAAGCTGATCATATTATAATGTTTTAGATTGAAATTGATTCGGGTTTGATCTTATTTGATCTAAACTAATCATGGAGTGACACTCTAAATTGAACTCGATTCGGGTTTGATCTAACTTGATCTTGGAACAATGCTCCTAATTTAACTTGATTCAGGTTCGATCATAGTTTGATCTAACTTAATCTCGAAGCAATGCTTCATATTATTATACTTAATTTGGGCTCCATCTTGGTTTAAACTAACCCGATCATGAAGCAACACTCTAAAATAGACTGATTTAGGTTTGTTGTTGTTTTATCAAACCCGATTTTTGGGCAACGCTTTAGATTTGATCTGATGCAGTTTAATCTAAGTTTGATCAAACCCAGTCTTAGTGCAACGCTCTTGATTAAACTTGATTTGGGTATTATCTTTATTTCGTCGAGCCTACCTATTCTTGGAGCAACACTCAAAATTGGACTTGATTAATGTTTGATCTAGCCTAGTCATGCAGCATCACTCCATATTGAACTTGATTCATCTTAGAGCAATCCAACCCGACCTTAGAGAAATGCTCCATATCAAACTTTTATTTGGGTTTGACCTAAGTTTGATCCGACCTTATCTTGGAACAATGCATTTAAATTGCATTTGATTCATATTTGATTTGAGTCTGAACCGAATCAATCTTGGAGGAATGCAAACTTTTTTTTTTTTTTTTTTTTTTTGAAAGTTAAAGGTGATTTGTATTAAAAAAGAAATTATAAGTACAAAAGAGCGGGAGAGAGCCCGCAAGCATACAAGCAAGGGAAAACATCCACCAAAAGGCTGAAATATCCTAAGGCCAAATAAAGCAGACCAACCCAGTCAAACAATAAGGTAACAACAGACCGGACTGGATTAACTCAAAAGAGAGGGGGGTAGTTGCCATCTAGCAATCAACTGGAGATTTGCCGCAGTTCTGGGAAAAGTAGCACCCTCCAACTTCAGCCTGATCGAGTCCATAATCTTAGAGACAATACTTTGTTCCTTTAGAAGCAAACGCCCATGCTTGCGGGAGTTTCTTTCTAACCATATGAAGTACAAAGCAGCACCCAAGGCAAGCCTACAAACAATAGAATAAAAAGAGGCTCCTTTGATATTTCTGGAAAGCCACGGCCTCAGACTCTCCCAAGAAGATGGGTAGTGCGCTAAACCACACTTTCTAGCAATGGTAGACCAAACCCGTGAAGAGAAAGGACAGCTGAAAAATAGATGATCGTGATCCTCCAATCCGTGTCGACATAAATAGCAAGCCGTCTGACACTGCAAACCATAAGAGATAAGACGATCCTGGGTAGCAAGTCTACCTCTAATGGCAAGCCATAAAATGAAAGAATGCCTTGGGACATGATGCTTAAACCAGACTAAATGAGCCCAATCAACACGTTGGGAAGGTAACCGGAGGATATTCCAAGCTCTCTTAATAGAGAACGCAGTAGAACCTTCCCATAATACCTTATCCGAACAGCTGCAATCAGGTAAAGGAAGAGCCCCGGTTTCAGATTTCAAGGTGATAAGCTCAAGGGAATTCGCAGCAGGCCACCTCCAATTTCCAGCATAAATGATGGCACTAACCTTAGCATCTTTGGAAAGGCCCGAGTCGGTGATAACTCTAGCATGAGATGAAGAGCAAATAGGTCCTTGAGGTCTCCATGAATCAAACCAAAGGGATGTGCTTTCGCCATTCCCCACCTGAAAAGAAATGAAATTTCTCACTCTATCCCGAATCTTAAGAATTTTCCTCCAAGTCCAAGAGCAATCCCAAGGGACTTTTACCACCCAAAAGTATTCTTTATGCAGAAGATTTAGCTTAACCCAGGCAGCCCATAAGGATTTAGAGCAAGGATTACATAGAGACCAAATGTGCCTAGCCATTGATGCTGCATTCCAATCTCGGATCTTCTTTATACCCAAACCTCCTTCCTCCTTGGGAGTAGTGATGGTAGACCAAGATACTTTAGCTCCATATCGGTTCAAGGAAACACCGTTCCATAAGAAGGCCGAAAGAATGCTTTCAATGTCTTTAGTGATTTGAACTGGAAGAATGAAGTGAGCACTCCAAAGATGAGAGCTTCTCTCTCTAAGGATTCCGTCTCTTGCTCCTTCAATCTTGTTTGTTAATCTGGTTCTATGGAAGACTCTGTTATGGCGGATCTTCCCGGAAGGTTTGTTCCCCTGCCTGTTCCTAATGGGGTCACGGCTGGTATAGCCCTGGATGAGGTTTCCTTGGAATCCTCATCCATCTCTATTCCAGTCAATGTTTTAGGTGGGACGCATAGGAAGGCTGTGTCCCGGTGCATTGCTCCCTTTCCTCCGTCTTCCTCTGTTCTTGGCGATGAAGCTTCTTCTTCCCAAATGCTCGATTCGACCAATGCCTCTGCTTGGATTTCGAATCCGGATGTCTCCCTGGGCTCTCCTTCCTCGTCTCTGGTTGCTCCTAGCTTCGGCTGTGCGGATCCTTCCGTGCTGGCTATTCTTTCTATGGGTTCGATGGGGAGGGAGGACTGTGCTGCTTCTCCCAGGATCGGTCTTGATGCGGCCGATTTAGAATTCCTCTGCTTATCTTCTGAACTCTCGCAGTTCTCGGCTCCGCTCCGTCTCCTTCGGGTCCACCGAGATCGCTTCCCCCCCTTTGCCCGGATCATTCTTCTTCGTTAGGTGATCCGCTGGGTAAGTCAGTGCTCCCTGTACCTTCTTCTAAGCTTGAATTTGGAGATTTTTCTTTCCCGCCTTTGGCAAAGTCCGCAAGGCTCTCAAATTCGGGTGAGCCCGTTGCTTCGGATGGCTTAGCGGTTTCCCTTGTTGTCCGCCCGGTTGGTGTGGAGAATCCATTATCTGCTAAAGCGAGCTGGGCCTCCCTTGTATCGGATTCTCCATCACTTATGAAGCTTTCTTACTTCAAGCCAACCTCTTCTTCGTCCGATGGCAGAGTCAGTTTATCTCTTCCTCCGGAGATTGCTCGGATCGGCGCGGCAGCCTGGGAGACTTCTATTGTTGGATTCTTCTTAGATAAGCTCCCGTTCTCTTTTGTGGAATCCTCTGCCCGCAGGATGTGGGACAATAAGGGCCTCGTGGAGGTTCTTAGTAATGGAAGCGGCTTCTTCTTTTTTAAGTTTTCAAATAAGGCTGAGCTGCCGGGAATTCTGGATGGTGGCCCCTGGTACTTCGGAGGTCGTCCGATCTTCTTGAAACCTTGGAGTCCGGGTATGATATTATCCAAAGATGGGTGCAAGAAGGTTCCCATTTGGGCTCGGTTCTTCAATGTACCCTTGGAGTTCTGGACTGCTGAAGGACTTAGCCGGATTGCCAGCATCGTAGGGTCCCCTCTTCACGCGGACCAGATGACTTCCTCTCACAAGCGCCTTTCTTATGCTAGGATCTGCTTGGAGATTAGTATTGATGATCCTCTCCCTAACTCTCTGGACCTGTTATTGGAGGATGGAAGATCTGTAGAAGTTCTCATTGAATACAACTGGGTTCCTAAGCGATGCCCCGTCTGCAAGGTATTTGGCCATCTTCCTAAAAATTGCAAGAAAACTGTTCGCCAATCCTAGGTTCCTAAATCCTCTATATCGTCTGCTGGGCTCTCTGATGATGCTCCAACGCTCGGATCAAAGCCCGGTTCTGAAGGTAAGGATCTCCTTGTTTCTCCATCTCCACCTGTCATCCACCCTGGCAACATCCATGATGCTAAGGTCGGTCGTGGCTCGATCATTCCCATGCCGGCAGCTGGACCCTCTGTTTCGGGAGGATGCATGGTGTCAAATTCATATGCTCTCCTCCAAGACATTGCCGATGCTCAAGTCGAGTTGAATGGTGGTGCTGTCTCTCAATCTCTTAGACTTGCTGAGGCCTCTGTTGTGCCAGATGAGGCCGTCAAGGCCAAAAGCTCTTCCTCTCCGGTGATTGTTTCAGATTGTCTGAAGCCAGTGTCTTTGGCAAATTTCGTAGCCGCTGGAGGTTCAAGTGTGGGGTCTTTCGTCATTGATGATGAAGACCATTCATGGAAGGATGACTTGCATCATATTCACCTCTATAGTAAGACACCAGTCATGCCCGATTCGAGTGAGGCTCCTCTGCGCGGACCGATCTCCAGAACTGCCAGGCTGGTTCGCTCCTCTGCTCCGGGGGGCGATGCGGCTGCGATTTCTCATGCGCCACTTCGAATCACTGACGATGCCTCCAAGGAGCAGCGATTGGTTTCTGGATCACACTTACTCTCCGTTGTCGATGCTTTTGATGTTCCTATTGATGCGGTCAGGGGGACTTGCACTTCTTCTCCTGTTTTGATCCCGATTGTCTGAGCCCGATGCCAGTGGCTAACCTCGGTTCTGCTGGTGGGTCTGGTGGAGGGACTCAACCCGTCGGTGATGATGAGCCATCATCCCCGTCGTCCAATTCCAGCACTCCGATGCTTGCTCGGCGGCTGAATCTGGTGGATGAGCTTGAGAAAAAGCAGGGCAAGCGGACCAAACTGAGGAAGAAGAAGAATAAGAGTGCTGGGAACTCCCGGGGGACAACCTCCTAGATCCTTGATGATTATATTAGCCTCTTGGAATATTAGGGGTCTTAATGACCCCTCAAAGCAGTTTGAAGTTCGCAATTTGATTAAGGCTCAGAAATATCTTGTATTGCCATTCTCGAATCAAAGATTAGGTCGTGTAATAAAGCCTATTTTGAGCAGTTTTTTATAAAGGACTGGAATTTCTTGTCTTTCTACGAAGGCTCTGGTTCTGGCAGAATTTGGGTGTGGTAGGATCCATCCAAGCTTGTTGCTGACAGCTTTTCCTTGCAGGATCAGGCCATCCACATCTCCTTCTCCCTGCGTAGCTTGGGTGGTAGATTCTTGGCTTCTTTTGTCTATGGCTCAAATGATGCAACTAACCGAAGGATCTTATGGAGCAGTTTAAAAGATCTGGCTAACTCCTTGGCCCAGCTTCCTTGGATCATTTTGGGTGATTTTAATGCTGTTCGTTATAGATCTGAGAGGAAGGGAGGAAGCTCTAGCTGGCCCTCGTTCATGGAGGAGTTTAATGATACCCTTCTTGAAATCGGGGTGGATGATCTTAGATATGGTGGTTGTCAGTTTACCTGGCACAATTCCAGGACCATCGGGCATATCCTCAGGAAGTTAGATAGAGTTCTGGTTAACGCAAGTTGGCTCAACTCTTTTCCCAACTCTTCTGCTGAATTTCTGCCGTATGGTGTCTCTGATCATTCAGCGGCAGTGGTGAAGATGGAGCTCGGCATGCATAGCTATATTACTTTTTTTTTGAAAGGTAAAAGTGAATTGTATTAATAAAGAAAAGAGGGAGAGAGAAATAAGTACAAACCCCGGGGCAAGAACCCGGGAGAAAACAGCCAAAAAAAAAACGGACAATCACCATACGGTGAAGCAACTCCCAAGAGATCGACAGCTACAAAGCCAAAACAACATCACAAAACCACAAACTCCCAAGGATTCATCGGAGCAGAGAAGCGGGGAGGTGCCAGATTTGAATCAAATGAAGATTTGGCGTATTAAGGGGAAATTCGGATCCCTCCAACTGCTTTAATTACTCCTTTCAAGTTCTTTAATTTCTGGGCTGGCTTTGAGGAATTTCTGCCTTTAGTTGAAATGATCTGGAGCTCCAGGGTGGAAGGGCATGCTATGTTCAGAGTTTGCAAGAAGCTGAAGATGCTGAAAACTGCTTTAAGGAATCTGTGTAGAAGGAAGAATGCTGCCTGTTATGGGGACCTGGTCTTTCTTCGTTCTGAGCTTAATGTTCTGCAAGCTGAGATAGCTGCGGGTAATCAAGCGGCTGATCTTATTGATAAAGAGAGAGTTTGTGCCATGAAACTTAGCTTAGCTTGCAAAGGCAGGGAATGTTATGATAGGCAGAAGAGTAGAATTCAATGGTTGCGGGAAGGGGACCATAACTCTTCTTTCTTCTTCAATTCCATCAAAAGTAGGATCAATGTTAATAAGATATTGAGTATACAAGACGATTCGAGTGTTTGGATCCATGACAAGCTCCAAATCAGCCATGAGGTTGTTCAGTTTTACAAGGGGCTGCTGGGCTCATATTGCCCTATTGCCTATGAAGGTATTGACTCTCTCAAGCCTTTTGTGAATCAGGTTCTTGGCTCAGATCAAATCAGGAATTTGGGTTCTAATGATGTCATAGTGGACCGTGTAAGAGTGATATTTCTAGAGAGAGAAGCTCTGCGGTTCTAGAGAGAGAAACTCTCTTGCTCTGTCCCTTCTCTCTTGCCTGTTCTCTCTTTTGCCTGCTCATCTGGTTGCTTGCTGGTCCTATGGGAGATCATCAATCTTGGTTTTTAAGTTTGTTTGTTAACTTTGATCGGTGATCTGGGTCAATCTGGCATGGCGGGTCTCCCCGGCTTGCTTTCTTCAGCTGGCGATTGCTCTGCTTCGGCCTCTGTTCCAAAGAAGCCGGGTTCTAGCATACAGCGGGATGTGGTTGCTTACGATTCCTCATCCATCACTATTCCACACATTGTTACTCCGTCCTCTTCTAGTTTTGGTGATGGAGGTTCTTGTCGAGCGATTGATGCGCTCTCTCCCCTGGGTGATGGATTTTCCTCCCCCCGGCAACTTGAAGACCCCATCGCTGATGCTTTGAGTTATGATTTGGATGACGATTATGTTGAGCCCTCCAGCTGTGCTCTGTTTGCTGCTGATTGGGAGTTTTGTGCTCTTAATGATCTCGATGCTGGTTCCTCCTTGCCCGATCTAGCGCTGAAGCCTGGCCTCGTTTCATCTACTTGCTCTCGGCCGTACCAGGTATCATCCTTTTATCCGGTCCGTCCTTCCAATCTATCACATCCGAATCGCTTGTTGTCTACTTCTGTCCCTCCTTCTGGGGCTTTTTCAAATTCGCAGCAGGTTGCTTCTGATTTGGATCTTAGAGGCCAGTGCTTTCCGCCTCTAATTAATGCTGCCGAGTTTTCAAAAACATCTGCTAGCTCTTGTTTTCAAATTCGATCGCGCCCGTCTCCAAGTGCTGACGTCAAGGTGGCTTCCCCTGTTCCTCAACCGAAGGTTCCTTCTTCCCCTGTTCATGGGACTGCAGCGGGTGCTGTTTCTGCTCATTCTTCCTGGGCCTCTCTTGTAAAGGACTGTCCGGCTGCTATGGAGCTTGCTTACATAAAGCCGGCGATTTCGGATTTTGAGGGAAATGTTAGGATTAAGCTCCCTGCTTCAGTGGCACGTAAGGGAGTTTCTATCTGGCAAAATACAATTGTGGGTTTTTTCCTTGACAAGCTTCCTTTCTCTTTGGTTCAAGCGTGTGCTCAGAGGCATTGGGGGAAGTCTGGGCTTACAGAGGTTCTGTGTAATGGAAATGGATTCTTCTTTTTCAAATTCTCTGATCCAGTTCGAGTTGCTGAAGCTTTGGAAGGGGGTCCTTGGCATTTTGGAGGCAGACCAATCTTTCTAAAACGCTGGTCTCCGTGTATGAATCTCTCAAAGGAGGGCTGCAAGAAAGTTCCTGTTTGGGCTCACTTCTATAATGTTCCGTTGGAGTATTGGACGGAGGAAGGACTCAGTTACATTGCCAGTATGGTTGGGAAGCCTCTGCATGCAGATAAGATGACATCCTCTCTTAGGCGTTTGAGCTACGCCCGTATATGCATTGAGATTGACATAGATGCTTCCCTCCCTAAGGCTTTTGATTTAGAATTGGAAGACGGCAGCATTTCTGGGATCAAAATTGAGTATAACTGGATTCCAAAGAGGTGCTCTGTGTGTAAGGAATTCGGCCATCCTCCTACTCTCTGCAAGAAGATCAGTCATCAAGAATGGATTCCTAAATCCTCTCAACTTAATCCAAATTCTGCTACGGATGGGAATTGTCAGCTTATGAGAAACAGTCGTTCGGATGTTTCCTCTTCTCCCGTGGCTCAGATTGCTCCTCTTTCCACGGCTCAGATTGGAACTAAATCTTCTGCTTCGGAGGCTGCTGGCCTAGGATTTCAGGATAATTTTGGGCCTCCTCCCACCTTTCAGCATGGTCCAGCAACTTCTCCGGCCGACAATCGAGGACCCTCTTCGGCCAGAGCTCCTACCAGTACTTCGAATTCTTTTGATCCCCTGCTTCAGGTTGATGATCCGTCTACTACTGCTGCTGGTCCCCCTTCAGAAGTTGCCAATTTTCATTCTAATGCTCCTCTTCCTGTTGTCCCTGTGCTCTTCGATGGCCCTGTGGGTTGTTCATCTGCTCCTCTGGTTGGGGAATCCTCTGCTCACGGGTACTCTTCTCCCGTCGTCAGCGTGATTTCTTCCCCTTCCTCGTCCCCATCCAGTACCCCTCTCCTTGCTAGGAAGCTCACTATGATTGATGAAGTGGAGATGAAACTGGGAAGGAAGAAGAAGGACAAGAAGAAGATTGGATGTTTGGCCAATCCCAGAGGGAAGTCTTCAAAGTCATCCAAATGATTAAGCTAGCTTCTTGGAACATCCGGGGCCTCAACGATTCCTCAATGCTCTCGGAGGTCCGTCACCTCGTTCACTCTCAAAATTCCTCTTGTATTGTGTTGAATATGTTCTCCCCTCCCTCCAAAGCTCTGCATCTTCATCCCACAAAGCTCTGCATCTTCATCCCATCTTATGAATGCTCTGCTACAGTATTTTGGGATCCAATATTTGACGATCCGACAACAGTTGCTACAGTAGCTACAGTACCTACATTAGCTACAGTTCCGGATGTTGACCCGTTTGCAGTTTATAATCCGAGTGCTACAGTATTTTGGGATCCTATTTGACGATCCGACAACAGTTGCTACAGTAGCTACAGTACCTACTGTAGCTACAGTTCCGGATGTTGATCCAATTGCTGTTTATAATCCGTCTGGCACAGGAGCTGTGGAAGATCCGCATTTTGACGATCCGAATGCATTTTCTACAGTAGCTACAGTGTCAATTGGAAATTCCTCTGTTTCTTTTGTTAAGGACTTCTCCTCCTCTGCTTCATCCCCCGGTTTTGGACGTGAGGATTCCTCTCTTTCCTCGCCTCCACCGATCCGACATCTGCCTGGATGTCCCGATGGTTTGTTCCAGAGGAATCTCTCCTTTAACCCAAATGATTAAGATAGGCTCTTGGAATATTCGGGGCATTAATGATCCGTCTAAGCATTCGGAAATCAGGCATTTTGTGTACTCTCAAAAGCTCTGTTGCTTAGCTCTGCTTGAGACTAAGATTAAGCCTAGTAGCAAGGAGAAATTCGAACAGTGTATGATTAAGGGCTGGAATAGCATCAATCTGTATGATGGGGATAGCTCTGGTAGAATTTGGGTCTGGTGGGATCCTAAAATGATTAATGCTAGTGTTGTCTCCAAAAACGACCAGATCTTCCATCTCACTATCACAATTCTTTCTTCTAATGATCAGTTTATTGCCTCATTTGCTTATGGTTCAAATGAAGCTACGGCAAGAAGACAGTTATGGAACAATATGAGAGATCATGCTATCTCTTTTGCTCAGCGCCCTTGGATTGTAATGGGGGATTTCAATGCCATTCGCTTCCGTCATGAAAGGAAGGGTGGTTCTTCTGAGTGGCCCTGCATCATGGATGAATTTAATAACTCTCTGTTTGAAGCTGGCCTGGATGATCTTCGCTACGGCGGGTGTTTCTTCACCTGGCATAATTCCAGATTGACTGGGCACATTCTTAGGAAGTTGGATCGTGCACTTGTTAATCCTCCATGGTTCAACTCCTTCCCTCAATCTACTGCTGAATTTCTACCTTATGGCCTCTCAGATCACTCACCGGCAGTTGTTAATCTTGGAATGAAGTTCCCTCTATTCAAATCACCCTTCAAATTTTTCAACTTTTGGTCTGAATTCGACGAATTCCTCCCATTAATTGAGGATATCTGGAGCACTCCTATTGCTGGATATGCAATGTTCAAAGTATACAAAAAACTTAAACTTGTTAAATCGGCATTGAAAGCGCTGAGCAAGACCAAGAATGAGTTGATTAATGGTGATCTTACTGCTCTTCGCAACGAGCTGGTTGTTCTTCAGTCTGCTGTTGCTGCTGGATCAAATGACCCTGACCTATTGATGAGGGAGATGGACTGTGCAAAGCGACTATCTCTTCTCACTAGGGGGAAAGAGAGCTATGTAAGGCAGCGAAGCCGAGTTCAATGGTTGAAAGAAGGTGATCGCAACACGGCTTTTTTCTTCAACTCTATCAAAGGTAGAAACAACGTTAACAAGATTCTCTGCATTCAAAATGAAAATGGGGATTGGATTCGGGAGAAGGATCAGATCTGTAAGGAGGTAATTCGATTCTATATGCATCTTCTTGGCAAGGAATGTGGATCCACTTATGATGGCAGCGGGATGATCAATTTCTTCAAGGAACGCACTCTTTCTCCAGATCAAATTTCTAACTTATGTGGTGATTTCTCGGATGATGTTATCAAAGCTACTTTCTTCGGACTTCATCCTAACAAAGCTCCTGGCCCTGACGGTTTCAACGCCTTCTTCTTCCATAAGACCTGGCATGTTGTTGGACCGGACATCACTGCGGCCATCAGGGAATTTTTTACTAATGGAGTTCTTCTCAAGGAAGCAAATTGCACTACAGTTGCTCTCATTCCTAAATTTCCCAATGCCTCCAAATTAAAGGATTTCAGACCTATCTCTTGCTGCAATACGATCTACAAATGCATCTCCAAGCTCCTTGCTGATCGTCTGACAGATGTCCTTCCATCTATTATATCTGAAGCTCAATCGGCTTTTGTGCATTCTAGGCGTATCGGAGACAACATTTTGATGGCCCAGGAGCTTGTTCGAGGATATCATCTCTCATCAAGCAGCCCGAAATGTACTCTCAAAATTGATCTTATGAAGGCCTTCGATTCTGTGCGTTGGGACTTCCTGTGGGATTCTCTCCGCCTTCTTGGATTCCCTGCTATCTTCATTGGATGGATTAAGGCTTGTGTCTCTTCTGCCAAGTACTCAATTGCCATTAATGGGGAACTTCATGGTTTCTTTGAAGGGAAGAAAGGCCTCCGCCAAGGTGATCCGTTATCTCCATATTTATTTATCATTTGTATGGATGTCTTCTCTCGGATTCTTGACCTGAAAATCAAATCCTCCACGTCTTTCAACTATCATTGGAGATGCCGGAAATCCAACTTAACCCACTTATGCTTTGCGGATGATTTACTGGTCTTTTGCCATGGGGATCTTAATTCCATCAATGTGGTTAAGGATGCTCTTGATACTTTCTCCTCTCTATCGGGTTTAACCCCTAATATCTCTAAAAGCTCCATTTTTTTCTCGGGTGTGCCGGCTAATTTGCATCATGAGATTGCGAATTTCATTGGTTACAATCTGGGCAAATTCCCTATAAGATATCTTGGGGTTCCTCTCATTTCCTCCAAACTTAAAGCTCTTGACTGCCATGCCTTGGTCGATCGTATTTGAGGAGGATCAAGCTCTGGACCAATCGGTTCCTCTCCTATGCGGGGAGGTTACAACTTATTCATTCGGTTCTCTTCAGTATCCAGACTTTTTGGAGCTCCCATTTCATTCTTCCCGTCAAAGTCATCAAAGATATTGAAGGTATTCTATCGGCTTTCTTATGGAAAGGCTCTTCCTTGAACCGCCATGGTGCTAAAGTGGCCTGGTCCGATATCTCCTGCCCGAAAGTTGAAGGAGGGTTGGGAATTAAAAAGATTCGTGATTGGAATGCTGCCTCCATGACCCGTTATATTTGGCTACTTTGCCAGCCTTGCTCCAATTCTTTGTGGGCTGCTTGGGTCAAGAGGAACCTGCTTCATAAAGACCACTTTTGGGTGGCCAAAGTGCCTTGGAATTGTTCATGGACCTGGAGGAAAATTCTAAAGCTTAGAGACTGTGTGAAGGCTTTCATCTCTGTTAAAGTTGGAAATGGTGAAGATACCTCGCTTTGGTTTGATTCTTGGAGCCCCCTTGGACCTATTTGTTCTTCCTCAAATGCTAGAGTTATATCTGATTCAGGTCTTGGGAAAGATGCTAAGGTCAGCGCCATCCTTTCAGTAGGGGGTTGGAGATGGCCGGTTGCAAACTCTGTGGAGCTGATTGCTTTGAAAGAGGCATCTTCTTCTCATCCCATCCCCGATTGCAGTCTTCAGGATAACACTCTTTGGGATGGTTCACCGACCTTCTCCATTAAAGGTGTATGGAAGCGTATCCGGTCTTCTTCTCAGCGAGTGGATTGGGCTCATCTTGTCTGGTTTTCTCACCATGTGCCTAGGCATTCCTTCACTCTGTGGCTTGCTATTAGAGGTAGACTTTCCACCCAAGACCGACTTCTTTCATTCGGGATTCATAGTCAATCCTCTTGTTATTTTGCCAAAGCCAGTTGGAGGATCATAATCATCTGTTTTTCAACTGTCCATATTCCACCCGGATTTGGACCTCAATTGCTCTTCTATGTGGCTTGGAGCATTACCCTTCTTCTTGGGAGCTCTTGATACCTTGGCTCTGTCAAATCAACAAAGGATTATCTCTTCACTCCATTATCTGCAGATTGGCAGTGGGAGCCTCAGTCTACTTCATTTGGTATGAAAGGAATTCCCGCAAGCATGGGCAATTACTTATAAATGAAGCAGGGATTATTTCAAAGATAAAGGAGTCGGTCAGACTGAGTTTGGATGGAGCTCAGATCCCGGAAACGAATCTTAATCGACAGCTGATTAATCGTTGGCACCTCTCTCTCCCTCATTAGATTATTGCTGATGATTTACCTTCGCAGCTCATCTTATGAGTTCTGTTGTTAGGTTCTGGATGTAATCCGGTTTTATTACTTTGAGGTCTCTACCTCTTGCTGGTTGTTTCCTATCGTTTTCTTTTGAGGTCTGATTTTCTTTGAGGTCTACCTCTCCCCGGGCTTTGTCCCGATGTTTTGTACCTATTACTGTTAATCAATATAATTCACCCCTTTTAACTTTCAAAAAAAAAAAAGGAATTTGGGTTCTCCTTTCTCAAATGATGACATCAAGAAAGCTATTTTCAGCCTTCACCCAAACAAATCTCCCGGGCCGGATGGATTTAATGCTTTTTTCTTTCAGAAGACGTGGCACATTGTGGGTGAGGAGGTGACTTCCGCTATCCTGGATTTCTTTGCTAATGGATTGCTTCTAAAGGAAGTTAACTGCACCATTATTGTTCTTATTCCCAAGATCCCTAATGCCTCTAAACTGAAGGACTATAGGCCGATTTCCTGCTGCAACACCATTTATAAATGCATTACTAAGCTGATGGCCAATCGTTTGAAGGAAGTTCTCCCTTCTTTTGTCAATGAAGCTCAAGCCGCTTTCGTCCATGGTAGGCATATAGGCGATAACATCTTGATGGCTCAAGAGCTTGTTCGTGGATATCATCTACACTCATCATCCCCTAAATGTGCCCTCAAGATTGATCTAAGGAAAGCTTTTGACTCGGTCAGATGGGACTTTCTTTGGGATTCTTTGAAGCTTCTTGGCTTCCCTTCTATTTTCATTGGTTGGATCAGAAGCTGCGTATCTTCTGCTAAATTCTCTGTGGCCATCAATGGAGAGCTCAATGGTTTTTTTGAAGGAAGGAAAGGCATCCGTCAAGGTGACCCTATCTCGCCTTACCTATTTGTGATCTGCATGGATATCTTCTCTCGGATCTTGACCTCCAAAATTCAAGAGTGCCCTTCTTTTAAATATCACTGGAGATGCAGGAAATCAAAGATTTCTCATCTTTGTTTTGCTGATGATTTGATGATCTTTTGCCATGGTGATCTTCCCTCTATTATGGTTGTGAAGGATGCTCTCGACACCTTTTCCTCTCTCTCGGGTCTAACCCCTAATGTTGCCAAATGCTCTATTTTCCTATCGGGAGTTAAAGGCCATATGCAACAAGATATTTTGAATTATCTGGGATTTCCTCTTGGTTCATTTCCCATAAGATATTTGGGGGTCCCGCTCATCTCAACCAAACTCTGTGCCAATGATTGCCAAGCTCTGGTTGATCGAATCTTGGGGAGGATTAAAGTCTGGACAAACCGCTTCCTCTCTTATGCAGGTAGAGTCCAGCTAATCCAATCTGTTCTATTCAGTATTCAGTCCTTTTGGTGCGCCCATTTCATCCTTCCAGCCAAAGTCACCAAGGCTATTGAAAGCATCCTCTCGGCTTTTCTATGGAGCGGTGTGTCCCTGAAGAGTAGTGGAGCTAAAGTTGCATGGGCAGATATCTCTACTCCAAAGGCGGAAGGAGGGTTGGGAATTAAGAAGATTAAAGACTGGAATGTTGTCTCCATGACTCGCTATATATGGCTGTTATGTAACCCTTGCTCATCCTCCTTATGGGCTGCTTGGGTTAAGTTGAATCTGCTGCATAAGGAGCATTTCTGGGTTGCAAAAGTCCCTTGGAACTGCTCTTGGACTTGGAGAAGACTTCTTAAGATCAGAGATAGAGTCAAGCCTTTCATCTCAGCGAAGGTTGGGAACAGTGACAGCACATCGCTGTGGTTGGATGTCTGGAGACCTCAAGGCCCTATCTGTACTTCCCCACATGCTAGAGTTATTGTTGACTCGGGTCTCACTGTTGATGCAAAGGTTAGTGCCATTATTTCTTCTGGCCATTGGATGTGGCCTCCAGCTAATTCATCTGAGCTGATTAGTCTTAAAGAGGATTCAAGATCACTTGATTTGCCCAATTGTTCTCTTAGTGACAGAGTGATGTGGGATGGCTCTAATGATTTCACAATCAAAAAGCTTGGAATGTCTTACGGTCTCCTTCGCATCGAGTGACTTGGGCCCATTTGGTTTGGTTCAAGCATCATGTTCCTAGGCACTCTTTCATCCTATGGCTTGCAATAAGAGGAAGGCTCCCTTCACAAGACCGGCTTTTATCCTTTGGGTTAATTAGTCAAATGAAGTGTTTCTTTGTCTTGAAGATGTGGAAGATCACAATCATCTTTTCTTTGCCTGCTCTTTCTCCAGTCGGGTTTGGTCTGCTATTGCTTGTAGGTGTGATCTTTTGCATTTTCCTTCTGCTTGGGAGACTCTATGGCCGAGGCTGTGTGGTAATCTCAAAGGGACTTCGCTCATTTCTATTATCAGGAGGCTTGCTTTGGGAGCTACCATCTATTATTTATGGATGGAAAGGAACTCTCGAAGGCATGGTCGTATTCTTCATAATGAGCAAAGAATCATCAGTCTAATTATGGACACTATCAGGCATAAGTTGGAGGGATCCGAATTTCCCCTTAATATGCCAAATCTTCATTTGATTCAAATCTGGCACCTCCCCGCTTCTCTGCTCCGATGAATCCTTGGGAGTTAGTGGGTTTGTGATGTTGTTTTGGCTTAGTAGCTATCGATCTCTTGTGAGTTGTTTCACCGTATGGTGATTGTCTTTTTTTTTTGTTGTTTTTCTCCCGGGTTCTTGCACCGGGGTTTGTACTTATTTCTCTCTCCCTCTTTTCTTTATTAATACAATTCACCTTTTACCTTTCAAAAAAAAAAAAAAAAAAGAAGTGAGCACTCCAAAAGGACTGAATACTAAAAATTACCGATTGGATGAGTTGCAATCTGCCAGCATAGGAGAGGAAGCGATTAGTCCAAACTTTAATCCTCCTTAAAATACGGTCAACCAAAGAAAGACAATCAGAAGCTCTGAGTTTTGTGGTAATTAGAGGGACACCCAGATATCTAATTGGAAGAGAGCCAAGAGAGAAACCCAGCAAGTCAGTAATATCCTGCTGGAGATGAACCGAGACACCCGAGAGGAAGGTGGAGCTTTTGGATTGATTAGGAGTAAGACCAGAGAGAGAGGAGAACGTGTCAAGGGCATCCTTCACCACATTTATAGAGTTCAAATCTCCACGGCAAAAAAACCATCAGATCATCAGCAAAACATAAATGTGAAGTCTTAGTTTTCCGGCATCTCCAATGAAATTTGAAAGAGGGGGAGGCACGGATTTTCTGATCAAGAATCCTAGAGAAGACTTCCATGCATATAACAAAAAGATAAGGAGAGATTGGGTCCCCTTGACGAAGGCCTTCTTCCCATCAAAGAAACCATTGAGTTCACCATTAATAGCCACTGAATACCTTGCAGTGGAAACACAGACCGAATCCAGCCAATAAATAAAGGAGGAAAGCCAAGAAGCTGCAGAGTATCCCAAAGGAAATCCCATCGAACCGAATCAAAAGCCTTCATAATATCAATTTTTAAAGCACATTTAGGGGTGGAAGAAGGAAGATGATAATCACGAACCAGCTCCTGAGCCAATAGGATGTTATCCCCAATAAGCCTTCCATGCACAAAAGCAGATTGTGCATCATTTATAAATGTAGGGAGGATTTGTTTCAATCGGATGGCAAGAAGTTTGGTGATACATTTGTACACAGTGTTGCAGCATGATATCGGTCGGAAGTCCTTCAATTTTGAAGCATTAGGAACCTTAGGAATGAGAGCAATAGTTGTGCAGTTTACCTCCTTGAGAAGCAGACCATTGGAGAAGAAATCCTTAATAGCAGCAGTGATATCAGCTCCAACAATGTGCCAGGTCTTTTGGAAGAAGAAAGCATTGAATCCATCAGGGCCTGGAGCTTTGTTAGGGTGTAAGTCAAACATAGCACCCTTGATTTCTTCATCAGTGAAAGCACCAGTTAAAAACCTTCTTTGATCATTAGAGAGAGCGCAATCCACATACTTAGCAAGAAACTCTCCTCCATCATATTTAGTGCCACATCTCGTACCAAGAAGATGAGTGTAGAATCCAACGACCTCCTGAGCAATCTGATCCTTCTCACGAATCCATTCTCCATTTTCATTTTGGATACAAAGAATCTTATTAAGGTTATTTCTCCCTTTAATAGAATTGAAGAAGAAGGAGGTACAATGATCTCCATCTTTCAGCCATTGGATTCTGCTTCTCTGCCTAGCGTAGCTCTCTTTTCCATTCAGAGCCATATACAGCCTCTTAGCACAGTCCTTTTCCTTCTCAAGGACGTCCATGCCTTGATGCCCAGCAGCAATAGAAGATTGGATGCCATCAAGCTCAGAACGAAGAGAGGTGAGGTCACCATTGATGATCGCATTCTTGCTCCTACTCAGTTCTTTCAATGCAGCTTTAACAAGCTTCAGCTTTTTGTAAACTCTGAACATAGAGTGGCCAACAACAGGGGTGCTCCAAATCTTGTCAATTAACGGATTGAACTCATCAAATTCAGTCCAAAAATTGAAGAATTTGAAAGGACATTTGTAAAGGGGTTGATTAATCCCAAGATTCACTACCACAGGAGAGTGATCAGATAGCCCAAAAGGAAGAAATTCTGCATAAGATTGAGCAAAAGATTGATGCCACAGAGAGTTAACAATTGCTCTATCCAACTTCCTAAGTATAAGCCCAGTCGATCTAGAGTTGTGCCAGGTGAAAAGGCCACCACTGAACCGTAGATCCTCCAGCCCGGCTTCAAACAATGTATCGTTAAATTCATCCATGTAGTAGGCCACTCAAGACTGCCTCCTTTCCTTTCATGACGAGATCTAATGGCATTGAAGTCCCCCATAACAATCCACGGCAGTTGGGAAAAGGAAACTGCTTGCTTCTTCAAATTAGTCCAAAGCTGTCTTCTAGCAATGACATCATTAAAGCCATAGACAAAGGAGGCAGCAAATTTAACTCCAGAGTTTAGAAGAGTGAGAGAAAGATGGATAACCTGGTCATGTTTGGAGACAACATCAGCCTGAAGAATGTTTGGATCCCACCAAATCCAGATCCTACCGGATCCAGAACCATCATAAAAGTTTTCACAGTGCCAGCCGTTGATCAAGCTCATTTGGATCTTTTCTTTATTGAAAGCATTAATCTTAGTTTCTAGGAGAGCTATACAAGAGAGCCTTTGAGAATGAACCAAGTGACGAACCTCCGATTGCTTTGTAGGATCATTTAGACCCCGAATATTCCATGAAGCAAGCTTAATCATTTGGAATTCTTGGAGAGCTTCCCTCTGGAGTTACCAGAGCTACCAATCTTCTTCTTGTCCTTCTTCTTCCTACCCAGCTTTCCTTCAACTTCATCAATCATAATGAGCCTCCTAGCCAGGAGAGGAGTGCTAGATGAAGATGAGGAGGGGGAAGAGACCTCACAACCACAATGGGGGGGGGGGGGGGGGCAGTGCAGAGAGGGAGGAGTCTTTTTTTTTTTTTTTTGAAAAGTGAAGGTGAATTATATTAATAAAGAAAGGATGAAATAAGTACAAACCCCGGGCAACAACCCGGGAGAAAAAAAAAACAGCCAAAAGAAACGGACAATCACCATACGGTGAAGCAACTCCCAAGGGATCGACATCTACAAAGCCAAAACAGCATCACAAACCCACAAGCTCCCAAGGATTCATCGAAGCAGAGAAGCGGGGAGGTGCCAGATTTGAATCAAATGAAGATTTGGCGTATTAAAGGGAAATTCGGATCCCTCCAACTTATGCCTGATAGTGTCCATAATTTGACTAATGATTTCTTTGCTCACTTTGATGAATACGACCATGTTTTCGAGAGTTCCTCTCCATCCATAAATAATAGATGGTAGCTCCCAAAGCAATCCTCCTGATAATAGAAATGAGCGAAGTCCCTTTGAGAGTACCACACAGCCTCGGCCATAGAGTCTCCCAAGCAGAGGGAAACTGCAAAAGATCACACCTACAAGCAATAGCAGACCAAACCCGACTGGAGAAAGAGCAGGCAAAGAAAAGATGATTGTGATCTTCCACATCTTCAAGACAAAAGAAACACTTCATGTTACTAATCAACCCAAAGGATAAGAGCCGGTCTTGTGAAGGGAGCCGTCCTCTGATAGCAAGCCATAGGATGAAAGAGTGCCTAGGAACATGATGCTTGAACCAAACCAAATGGGCCCAAGAAACCCGACGCGAAGGAGATCGTAAGACATTCCAAGCTTTTTTGACTGTGAAAACATTAGAGCCATCCCACATCACTCTGTCACTATGAGAACAGTTGGGCAAATCAAGAGATCTTGAATCTTCTTTTAGAGTAATAAGCTCAGCTGAATTAGCAGGAGGCCACAACCATTGGCCAGAAGAAATAATGTCACTAACCTTTGCATCAACAGTGAGACCCGAGTCAACAATAACTCTAGCGTATGGGGATGTGCAGATAGGGCCTTGAGGTCTCCAGTCATCAAACCACAGTGAAGTGCTGTCACCGTTCCCAACCTTTACTGAGATGAAAGGCTTGACTCTATCTCTGATTTTAAGAAGCCTTCTCCAAGTCCAAGAGCAGTTCCAAGGGACTTTTGCAACCCAGAAATGCTCCTTATGCAGCAGATTCAACTTAACCCAAGCAGCCCATAAGGAGGAAGAGCAAGGGTTACATAACAGCCATATATAGCGAGTCATGGAGGCAACATTCCAGTCTTTAATCTTCTTGATTCCCAACCCACCTTCCGCCTTTGGAGTAGAGATATCTGCCCATGCAACTCTAGCTCCACTACTCTTCAGGGACACCCCGCTCCATAGAAAAGCCGAGAGGATGCTTTCAATAGCTTTAGTGACTTTGGCTGGAAGAATGAAATGGGCGCACCAAAAGGATTGAATACTGAATAGAACAGATTGGATTAGCTGGACTCTACCAGCATAAGAGAGGAAGCGGTTTGTCCAGACTTTAATCCTCCCCAAGATTCGATCAACTAGAGCTTGGCAATCATTGGCACAGAGTTTGGTTGAGATGAGCGGGACCCCTAAATATCTTATGGGAAATGAACCAAGAGGAAATCCCAGATAATTCAAAATCTCTTGTTGCATAGGGTCTTTAACTCCTGATAGAAAAATAGAGCATTTGGCAGCATTAGGGGTAAGACCCGAGAGAGAGGAAAAGGTGTCGAGAGCATCCTTCACAACCATAATAGAGGGAAGATCACCATGGCAAAAGATCATCAAATCATCAGCAAAACAAAGATGAGAAATCTTAGATTTCCTACATCTCCAGTGATATGTAAAAGAAGGACACTCTAGTATTTTGGAGGTCAAGATCCGAGAGAAGATATCCATGCAGATCACAAATAGGTAAGGCGAGATAGGGTCACCTTGACGGATGCCTTTTTTTCCTTCAAAAAACCCGTTGAGCTCACCATTGATGGCCACAGAGAATTTAGCTGAAGAGACGCAGCTTCTGATCCAACCAATGAAAATGGAAGGGAAGCCAAGAAGCTTCAAAGAATCCCAAAGAAAGTCCCATCTAACTGAGTCGAAAGCTTTCCTTAGATCAATCTTGAGGGCACATTTAGGGGATGATGAGTGTAGATGATATCCACGAACAAGCTCTTGAGCCATCAAGATGTTATCGCCAATATGCCTACCATGGACGAAAGCGGCTTGAGCTTCATTGACAAAAGATGGGAGAACCTCCTTCAATCGATTGGCAATCAGCTTAGTAATGCATTTATAAATGGTGTTGCAGCAGGAAATCGGCCTATAGTCCTTCAGATTAGAGGCATTTGGGATCTTGGGTATAAGAACAATAATGGTGCAGTTAACTTCCTTTAGAAGCAATCCATTAGCAAAGAAGTCCAGGATAGCAGAAGTCACCTCATCACCTACAATGTGCCACGTCTTCTGAAAGAAGAAAGCATTAAAACCATCCGGCCCGGGAGACTTGTTTGGGTGAAGGCTGAAAATAACTTTCCTGATATCATCCTTTGAGAAAGGAGAACCCAAATTCCTTATTTGATTAGAGCAAAGGACATGGTTCAAAAGGCTTGAGTGAGTCAATACCTTTATAGGCAATAGAGCACTCTGAGCCCAGCAGCCCCTTGTAAAACTCGACCACCTCATGGCTGATTTGCAGCTTGTCATGGATCCAAACTCCCGAATCATCTTGTATGCTCAATATCTTGTTAACATTGATCCTACTTTTGATGGAATTGAAGAAGAAAGAAGAGTTATGGTCCCCTTCCCGCAACCATTGAATTCTACTCTTCTGCCGAGCATAACATTCCCTGCCTTTGCAAGCTAAGCTAAGTTTCATGGCACAGACTCTCTCTTTATCAATAAGATCAGCCGCTTGATTACCCGTAGCTAATTCAGCTTGCAGAGCATTAAGCTCAGAACGAAAAGAGGCCAGGTCCCCATAACAGGCCTCATTCTTCCTTTTACACAGATTCCTTAAAGCAGATTTCATCAACTTCAGCTTCTTACACACTCTGAACATAGCATGCCCTTCCACCCTTGAGCTCCAGATCATCTCAACTAATGGTAAAAATTCCTCAAAGCCAGCCCAGTGATTAAAGAACTTGAAAGGAGTGATATAGCTATGCATGCAGGTCTCCATCTTCACCACTGCCGCTGAATGATCAGAGACACCATATGGCATAAATTCAGCTGAAGAGTTGGGGAAGGAGTTGAGCCAACCTGCGTTAACCAGAACTCTATCTAACTTCCTGAGGATATGCCCAATGGTCCTGGAATTGTGCCAGGTAAACTGACAACCACCATATCTAAGATCATCCACCCCAATTTCAAGCAGGGTATCATTAAACTCCTCCATGAACGAGGGCCAGCCAGAGCTTCCTCCTTCCTCTCAGATCTATAACGAACAGCATTGAAATCACCCAAAATGATCCAAGGAAGCTGGGCCAAGGAGTTAGCCAGATCTTTTAGACTGCTCCATAAAATCCTTCGATTAGTTGCATCATTTGAGCCATAGATAAAAGAAGCCATGAATCTTCCACCCAAGCTACACAGGGAGAAGGAGATGTGGATGGCCTGATCCTGCAAGATAAATCTATCAGCAACAAGCTTCGATGGATCCCACCACACCCAAATTCTGCCAGAACCAGAGCCTTCATAGAAAGATAAGAACTTCCAGTCCTTTAGAAAAGACTTCTCGAAATGGCTTTATTTGAAGGCCGAATCTTTGATTCAAGAATGGCAATACAAGATATTTTCTGAGACTTAATCAAATTGCGAACTTCAAACTGCTTAGAGGGACAGTATTTCTGACCCGTTTATTTGACGATCCGATTACATTTGCTACAGTAGCTACAGTATTAAATGTTCCGAAAGCCAGTTCCCCTGTTCCTCTGGGACTCTTCCTTTCTGCATTACCACCTTGTGAGGCCTCGTCTCCCTCCTCGTCTCCATCTAGTACTCCTCTATTGGCTAGGAGGCTTATTATGATTGATGATGTTGAAGGAAAGCTCTGTTCCTGGGAACTCTTGTCCCGTCGTCAGTTTGATCTCTTCCCCTTCCTCGTCCCCATCCAGTACTCCTCTCCTCGCTCGGAAGCTGAATATGATTGTTGAAGTGGAGAAGAAACGGGAAGAAGGAAGAAGGACAAGAAGAAGATTGGAAGCTCGGGCAATTCCAGAGGGAAGTCTTCAAAGTCCTCCAAATGATTAAGCTCTTCTTGGAACATCCGGGGCCTCAATGATTCCAAAGCACTCGGAGGTCCGCCATCTTGTACACTCTCAAAATATCTCTTGTATAGCTCTTCTCGAGACTAGAATTAAACCCCATAATAAAGAGAAGCTTCAAAAGACTTTGTTTAAGAACTGGCACTGCATTAACTTTTATGAAGGATGGTTCGGGTAGGATTTGGATCTGGTGGGATCCTTCCAAACTTCGGGCGGATGTTATCTCCAAGCATGAACAGATCATTCACCTCTCTGTCACTATGTTAGTTCCGGTGCTAAGTTCGCTGCCTCCTTTGCTTATGGTTCAATGACGCTGCGGCGAGAAGACAACTTTGGGATATACTGATTGATCGTGCCTCATCCTTCTCCCAGCTGCCTTGGATCATCATGGGGGACTTCAACGCTATCAGGTTTCGGCACGAACGGAAAGGCGGGAGTGTTGAATGGCCAAGTTTCATGGATGACTTTAATGATGCCCTGTTCGCTGCCGGCTTG
>UESW01003344.1:67735-86685 GCA_900491605.1 Calamus simplicifolius | reverse complement strand
TTCTAGAAATTGCATCGCTAAGGCATTGCAATATTTTTTAATATTTTTAAATGATTAAAATAATAATTTATGACAATAATTGCGACGCATACAGTGCATCGCAAAATTTTCTAACTATTTCATTACATATATTTATCCAAAAAACATTGCGACGCAACAAATGCGTCGCAATATTATATATGCTTTATTTACTTTTTTTAATATTTATAAATGATAAAAATTATAATTTATGATAATAATTGCGACACACAAAATTGCATCGCAATATTTTTTTACTTTTCGTTACATCTATTTATAGAAAAAATAATGCGACGCAATGAATGCGTCGCAATATTATATTTGTTTTATTTTATTACTGATAAAAAATATATTTACTAAAAACTATTGCGACGCATTAGTTGCGTCGCATATTTGTTTATTATTTTCTTTGAAAATACATCGCTACGGCGTCGCAATAATTTTTTAATATTTATAAATGATAATATATAATTTATGATAATAATTGCGATGCACAAATTGCATCGTAATATTTTTTTAAAAATTTTTCATTACATATATTTATAGAAAAAATATTGCGATGCAACTAATGCGTCATAATATTTATTTCTTTTATTTATTAATACTGATAAAAATTATTTACTAAAAATAATTGCGACGCATACATTGCGTCGCAATATTTGTTTATTTTTTTCTTCGAAAATACGTCGCTATGGCATCGCAATAATTTTTTAATATTTATAAATGATAATATTTATAATGTATGATAATAATTGCGACGCACAACTTGCATCGCATATTTTTTTTAACTTTTTTATTACATATATTTATAGAAAAAAATTGCGACGCAACTAATGCGTCGCTATATTATATTTCTTTTATTTATTAATACTGATAAAAATTATATTTGCTAAAAATAATTGCGACGCTACATGCGTCGCAATATTTGTTTATTATTTTCTTCAAAAATGCGTCGCTACGGCATTGCAATAATTTTTTAATATTATAAATGATAATATTTATATTTATGATAATCATTGCAACGCACAATTGCGTCGCAATATTTTTTTAAACTTTTTCATTACATATATTATGAAAAAAACATTGCGACGCAACTAATGCGTCACAATATTATATTTCTTTTATTTATTAATACTGATAAAAATTTATTTACTAAAAATAATTACGACGCATACATTGCGTCGCAATATTTGTTTATTATTTTCTTCGAAAATGCATCGCTACGATATCGCAATAATTTTTTAATATTTATAAATGATAATATTTATAATTTATGATATAATTGCGACGCATAAATTGCATCGCAATATTTTTTTAAACTTTTTCATTACATATATTTATAGAAAAAACATTGCGACGCAACTAATGCGTCGCAATATTATATTTCTTTTATTTATTATTACTGATAAAAATTATATTTACTAAAAATAATTGCGACGCATACATTGCGTCACAATATTTTTATTTTTTCTTTGAAAATGCGTCGCTACGGCGTCGCAATAATTTTTTAATATTTATAAATGATAATATTTATAATTTATGATAATGATTGTGACCCAAATTGCGTTGCAATAATTTTTTAATAATTTTTATTACATATATTTATAGAAAAATATTGCGACGCAACTAATGCATCGCAATATTATATTTCTTTATTTATTATTACTGATAAAATTATATTTACTAAAATAATTGCGACGCATACATTGTATCGCAATATTTGTTTATTTTTTTCTTCGAAAATGCGTCGCTACGGCATCGAATAATTTTTTAATATTTATAAATATAATATTTATAATTTATTATAATAATTGCGATGCAAAAATTGCATCGCAATATTTTTTTTATACTTTTTCATTACATATATTATAGAAAAAATATTGCGACACAACTAATGCGTCGCAATATTATATTTCTTTTATGTATTATTACTGATAAAAATTATATTTACTAAAAATTATTGCGACGCATACATTGCGTCGCAATATTTGTTTATTTTTTTCTTCAAAAATATTTGTTTATATTTACTATCTCGGACCGTGGCGATCGATTGGATCGGCGACGATCCGACGGTTGCGATCGATCCAAGCCATGATCGATCCCGGTCGGCGTCGACCTATCTCGGACCGTCGCGATCGATCAAATCGGTGACGATCCGACGGTTGCGATCGATCTAAGCCATGATCGATCCCGGTCGGCGATGATCCGATGGTTGCGATCGATCCAAGCCATGATCGATCCCGATCGGCGACGACCTATCTCGGACCGTGGCGATCGATCGGATCGGCGATGATCCGACGGTTGCGATCGATCCAAGCCATGATTGATCTCGGTCGCGAGTATGCGATGGTTGCGATCGATCCAAGCCATGATCGATCCCGGTCGGCGACGATCCGACGGTTGCAATCGATCCAAGCCATGATCGATCCCAGTCGGCGTCGACCTATCTCGGACCGTCAGAATCGATCGGATCGGCGACGATCCGACGGTTGCGATCGATCCAAGCCATGATCGATCCCGGTCGGCGAGTATCGACTGTTGCGATCGATCCAAGCCATGATCGATCCTGATCGGCGTGATCCGACGGTTGCGATCGATCCAAGCCATGATCGATCCCGGTCGGCGATGATCCGACGGTTGCGATCGATCTAAGCCATGATCGATCCCGGTCGGCGTCGACCTATCTCGGACCGTCGCGATCGATCAGATTGGCGATGATCCGACGGTTGCGATTGATCCAAGCCATGATCGATCCTGGTCGGCGAGTATCCGACTGTTACGATCGATCCAAGCCATGATCGATCCCAGTCGGCAACGATCCGATGGTTGCGATCGATCCAAGCCATGATCGATCCCGGTCGGCGATGATCCGATGGTTGTGATCGATCTAAGCCATGATCGATCCCGGTCGGCGATGACCTATCTCGGACCGTGGCGATCGATTGGATCGGCAACGATCCGACGGTTTGCGATCGATCCAAGCCATGATCGATCCTGGTCGGCGACGATCCGACGGTTGCGATCGATCCAAGCCATGATCGATCCTGGTCGGCGACGACCTATCTCGGACCGTGGCGATCGATCGGATCGGCGACGATCCAACGGTTACAATCAATCGAAGCCATGATCGATCCCGATCGGCGATGATCTGACGGTTGCGATCGATCGAAGCCATGACCGATCCTGGTCGGCGATGATCCGACGGTTGCGATCGATCCAAGCCATGATCGATCCTGGACGGTTGCGATCGATTCAAGCCATGATCGATCCCGGTCGGTGACGACCTATCTCAGACCGTGGCGATCGATCGGATCGGCGACGATCCGACGGTTAGATTGATCCAAGCCATGATCGATCCTGGTCGGCGATGATTCGACGGTTGCGATCGATTGAAGCCATGACCGATCCCGATCGGCAATGATCCGACGGTTGCGATCGATCCAAGCCATCGATCCTGGTCTGCGACGACCTATCTCGGACCATAGCGATCGATCGGATCGGCGACGATCCGACGGTTGCGATCGATCGAAGCCATGATCGATCCCGGTCGGCGATGATCTGACGGTTGCGATCGATCCAAGCCATGATTGATCCCGGTCGGCGACGATCCGATGGTTGCGATCGATCCAAGCCATGATCGATCCCGGTCGGCGACGACCTCTCTCGGACCGTGGCGATCGATCGGATCGGCGACGATCCGATGGTTGCGATCGATCGAAGCCATGATTGATCCCGATCGGCGATGATCCGACGGTTGCAATCAATCCAAGCCATGATCGATCCCGGTCGGCGACGATCCGACGGTTGCGATCGATCCAAGCCATGATCGATCCCGGTCGGCGACGACCTATCTCAGAACGTGGCGATCGATCGGATCGGCGACGATCCGACGGTTGCGATCGATCGAAGCCATGATCGATCCGGTCAGCGATGATCCGACTGTTGCGATCGATCCAAGCCATGATCGATCCTGATCCGCGACGACGATCTCGGACCGTCATGATCGATCGGATCAGTGACGATCGAGGGTTGCGATCGATCGAAGCCATTATCGATCCCGGTCGGCGACTACCGATCTCGGACTATCGCGATCGATCGGATTGGTGACGATCCGACGGTTTGCGATCGATCGAAGCCATGATCGATCTCGATCGGCGATGATCCGACGGTTGCCATCGATCCAAGCCATGATCGATCTCGGTCGGCGACGATCGATCTCGGACCATCGCGATCGATCCGATCGACGATGACCCGACGGTTGCGATCGATCGAAGCCATGATCGATCACGGTCGACGACGACCGATCTCGGACATTATTAATTTTTAATTATATTTTCTAATTTATTGCGTCGCTAATGCCTCGCTAATTTGGCATTATGAATTTCTTTTAAAATATTGCGATGCATTAATTTGCATCGTTAAATAAAAATTTTTTTATTACTTTACTGTTCATTACATATATTTATAGAAAAAACATTGCGATGCAATTAATGCATCGCAATATTATCTTTTTTTTATTTATTATTACTGATAAAAATTATATTTACTAAAAATAATTGTGACGCATACATTGCGTCGCAATATTTGTTTATTTTTTTCTTCGAAAATATTTGTTTATATTTACTATCTCGTACCGTGGCGATCGATCGGATCGGCGACGATCCGACGGTTGCGATCGATCCAAGCCATGATCGATCCCGGTCGGCATCGACCTATCTCGGACCGTCGCGATCGATCGAATCGGCGACGATCCGACGGTTGCGATCGATCCAAGCCATGATCGATCCCAGTCGGCGATGATCCGACGGTTGCGATCGATCCAAGTCATGATCGATCCCGGACGGCGACGACCTATCTCAGACCGTGGCGATCGATCGGATCGGCGATGATCCGACGGTTGCGATCGATCCAAGTCATGATTGATCTCGGTCGGCGAGTATGCGACGGTTGCAATCGATCCAAGCCATGATTGATACCGATCGGCGACGATCCGACGGTTGCAATCGATCCAAGCCATGATCGATCTCGGTCGGCGTCGACCTATCTTGGACCGTCGCAATCGATCGGATCGGCGACGATCCGACGGTTGCGATCCATCCAAGCCATAATCGATCCCGGTCGGCGAGTATCCGACTGTTGTGATCGATCCAAGCCATGATCGATCCCGATCGGCGACGATCCAACGGTTGCGATCGATCCAAGCCATGATCGATCCCGGTCGGCGATGATCCGATGGTTGCGATCGATCCAAGCCATTATCGATCCCGATCGGCGTCGACCTATCTCGGACCGTCGCGATCGATCGGATCGGCGATAATCCGATGGTTGCGATCGATCCAGGCCATAATTGATCCCGGTCGGTGAGTATCCGACTGTTACGATCGATCCAAGCCATGATCGATCCCGATCGGCAACGATCCGACGGGTGCGATCGATCCAAGCCATGATCGATCCCGGTCGGCGATGATCCAACGGTTGCAATCGATCTAAGCCATGATCGATCCCGGTCGGCGATGACCTATCTCGGACCGTGGCGATCGATTGGATCGGTAACGATCCGACGGTTGTGATCGATCCAAGCCATGATCGATCTCGGTCGGCAAGTATCCGACGGTTTGCGATCGATCCAAGTCATGATCGATCCTGGTCGGCGATGATCCGACGGTGCGATCGATCCAAGCCATGATCGATCCCGGTCGGCGACGACCTATCTTGGACCGTGGCGATCGATCGGATCGGCGACGATCCGACGGTTACAATCAATCGAAGCCATGATCGATCCCGGTCGGCGATGATCCGACGGTTGTGATCGATCGAAGCCATGACCGATCCCGGTCGGCGATGATCCGACGGTTGCGATCGATCCAAGCCATGATCGATCCTGGATGGTTGCGATCGATCCAAGCCATGATCGATCCCTGTCGGCGACGACCTATCTCGGACCATGGCGATCGATCGGATCGGCGACGATCCGACGGTTATGATTGATCCAAGCCATGATCGATCATGGTCGGCGATGATCCGACGGTTGCGATCGATCGAAGCCATGACCGATCCCGATCGGCGATGATCCAACGGTTACGATCGATCCAAGCCATGATCGATCCCGGTCTGCGACGACCTATCTCGGACCGTGGCGATCGATCGGATCGGCGATGATCCGACGGTTGCGATCGATCGAAGCCATGATCGATCCCGGTCGGCGATGATCCGACGGTTGTGATCGATCCAAGCCATGATCGACCCCGATCGGCGACAATCCAAGGGTTGTGATCGATCCAAGCCATGATCGATCCCGGTTGGCAAGGACCTCTCTCGGACCATGGCGATCGATCGGATCGGCGACGATCCGATGGTTGCGATCAATCGAAGCCATGATCGATCCCGGTCGGCGATGATCCGATGGGTGCGATCGATCCAAGCCATGATCGATCCCGGTCGGCGACGATCCGACGGTTGCGATCGATCCAAGCCATGATCGATCCCGGTCGGCGACGACCTATCTCGGACCGTGGTGATCGATCAGATCGGCGACGATCCGACGGTTGCGATCGATCGAAGACATGATCGATCCCGGTCGGCGATGATCCGACTGTTGCGATCGATCCAAGCCATGATCAATCCTGATCCGCGACGACCGATCTTGGACCGTCGTGATCGATCGGATCGGTGACGATCGAGGGTTGCGATCGATCGAAGCCATTATCGATCCCGGTCGGCGACTACCGATCTCGAACTATCGCGATCGATCGGATCGGTGACGATCCGACGGTTGCGATCGATCGAAGCCATGATCGATCTCGATCGGCGATGATCCGACGGTTGACATCGATCCAAGCCATGATCGATCCCGGTCGGCGACGACCGATTTTGGACCATCGTGATTGATTCGATCGGCGACGACCCGACGGTTGCGATCGATCGAAGCCATGATCGATCACGGTCGACGACGACCAATCTCGGACATTATTAATTTTAATTATATTTCTAATTTATTACGTCGCTAATGCCTCGCTAATTTGGCATTATGAATTTCTTTTAAAATATTGCGATGCATTAATTTGCATCGTTAAATAAAATTTTTTTTATTACTTTACTGTTTTATTGCATCGCTATTACGTCGCTAATTAACATATTTATTTTTAACAAAACATTGCGATGCACTGGATTGCATCGCAATATTTTTATTTTATAATACTATTTCTTAAAATAAATTTTATTTAAATTAATTATGATGCAATTATTGTGTTGCTAAATTTAAAAATAATTTTTATATTTTTTGATTTATTGCATCGCTAATGCGTCGCTATTTAAAATAATTAAGTTTTTTAAAAATATTACAACGCACTATTTTGCATCGCAATATTTTTTTATATTAATATTTATAAAAATTAATTTTATTTAAAATAATTACGACGCAATTAGTGCGTCGCTAAATTAAAATTAATTTTTATAATTTTATGATCTATTGCGTCGATAATGCGTCGCTATTTAAAATTATTATGTTTTTCAAATATATTGCGACGCACTGAGTTGCGTCGCAATATTTTTATTTCATAATTATATTTTATAAAAATTAATTTTTTATTAATATTGCGATGCAATTTTTTCGTCGCTATATTAAATATATTTTTCTCTTTTATGTTTATTGCGTCGCTAATGCGTCGCTATTTAACATAATTAATTTTTTAAAAATATTGCGACGCACTTAGCTGCGTCGTAATATTTTATTTCTTTAATAATATTTTAAAAAAAACATATTTTATAAATATTGCGATGCAATTTTGCATCGCTAAATTTAATTTTTTTTTAATTTTATGATTTATTGAGTCATTAATGCGTTGCTATTTGCATCGCAATGTTTTTTTGACGCAGAGGCGTCGCAATGTAGTCGCAATTTTAGCGACGCATCTTTGCGTCGCTAAAATTGCATCGATATTTCATTATTTTTTTTGTAGTGTAGGGTTCATTTGATTTTTTTGGTTTCTTCACAAATTAGTAAATAGTACATGAAAATTGATGTTAAAAATATGATTGGGATAAAATTTCTGTTACCGTTTATTCATTCTTTCCTAAAAGTAGTAAATTTTTGTTGCTAAAGGGTCTAAAGATATTATTTTAAAAAAAAAGAAAATAGAAAGATTCCATCATACATGTTGTTCAACCTGGTTCATTTTTTTTCTCTTAGGTTTTTGTGAAAAAAAAATGAAAAATAAAAGCAATATCAAACGGGCCCCTAAGTCTTAACGAATTCAAACAAATCTAGCTTGATAAATCACTCATAGGCAATTGTGCTGATTGTTGATTACACCAAGCATTTTGTTATAACTTGATCACAAATATTAGTAATAAGCTCAAAATTCAAGAAAAACTAGGAAGAAACAAATAAAAAAATTTTTACACTTAAACATGTTTTGAATGTTCTATGCATGCAGTAGTCATATTAATATAATGTGTGTTAACCACGATTTCATTTGCTTTATCATGTGTTTAATTACAGACTTACGTCATTATCTCATATAATATTACGAAATGGGTCGTTAAACCTTTGGTTAAACTGAAAGCTCCATAACATCCTGAACTTAAGTTGTACGGTTGATGATACTCAAGAAAAAGTTTGAAAGGGGACAGTATGGTACAAGCTCATTCCATGATACATTAGCCTATTTGCACAAACTAAGATAGCTAGTGGCAAATAAACATATTATTGCTCAAAAGGAAAAGGAATTTAGTCATCAAAAATGCAAAAAATGATAATGAAAACAATATAATTGGCTTCAATTTGAGGCAAAAATGGTTGTCCGATAGCAACGTAAACCAAATGAATTACTCCCGCGATCAAGGGGATCATACATACTAAAGATCAAAGCAAGACCACTGAGGAAAACTAACCTCATCACCATTCTATGAAGGGCTACAAATAAGTTACGTTGACTCATGATCTAACCTTGATTAGATCTATCTCAAACCATATTTGGAGACTTGCCATGTAAGGTTGATTCAAAAATTAGATATGATAGAAATTCTGAATTATATATTTAACCTAATCCAACCCGACATAATTTGAATATTATCTGGGTCTAATTTAGATTAAAAAAGAATTAATCAAGTCCGAACCTAATTTAGCCCAACCTGAAAACCTAAATAATATAAACATCCTTCACCGTTGCTTTCAATATCTTTTCTAGTTAATTCATCGAATAAGCTTCTATTTAAACTAATTTCTTTTTTTTTCATATTAACAACTATATCTCTTCTTATTTATTGGTATTTAAATTAAATTTAAACATTTATATTTTATTATTTGTTTTGATCAATTCTTAGTAATAATACCATCATGAATATCAATATATATTTTAAATTATTATTTACAAATTAAGAATGACCACTTGATGACGCCAAATCATCGGTCTCGAGCGTCCGGTCGCCTCCTTCAGCGAGCTCCTCGCGCCTGCAAGCAAGTCCCAGGGGTCGAAGATTCCGGCGGGGACCCTCCGACGCTCAAGTCAGTGGTCTGGGCAACAGCCGTGAGCTTGAGGAAGCTCGAAAGAGAAAGAGAGAGATATGGCTCCGAGAAGAGCTCTCTCTGTGAGTGTTTAGCGGTATAATGAGTGTGTTACCTGGTCGAGGTCCCTCTTACCCTCTTTATAGGTGTTTAGAGTTTGTCTGGCTTGACTAGTTGAGGCCTTGTAATGATGACCTTGATGGGTGAAGTGTCAGAGCTGACGTCTGTGAGGCAAAGGGTTCAACCACTTTGTCAGAGCATTTAAGGTGATGACAGCAATGGCAGAGCTTGCTTCCTTCTTTGATATGTCAGGACTGCAGGTCAAGTCCCATCAAGATGGGTGGCTGCAGCTGGTTGGTGGGTCCTGTTCCACCGGAGAAGGGAAAGCAGGGGCCGTCCTCCCCGGCTAGGAAGTGCCGGGGCGGGGCCGGCCAGGAGTGTCGGGCTGCTTGGCTTGGTCACGCCGGGGGCCGGCTAGGGAAGTGTCGGGCCGCTGGGAGGTGCCGGGTCGCCTAGCTTGGATACGCCGGGGCCGGTTAAGAAGGTGCCGGGGCCGGCTGGGAGGTGCCGGGGCTGCCTGGCTTGGACACGCCGGGGTCGGCTGGGAAGGTGTCGGGGACGCCTGGCTTGGTGCTGGGGCCGCCTAGCTTGGACACGCTGGGGCCGGCTAGGAAGGTGCCGAGGCCGGCTGGGAGGTGCCGGGGCCGCCTGGCTTGGACACGCCGGGGCCGGCTGGGAAGGTGCCGGGGCCGCCTGGCTTGGTGCCGGGGCCGCCTAGCTTGGACACGCCGGGGCCGGCTAGGAAGGTGCCGGGGCCGGCTGGGAGGTGCTTGGGCCGCCTAGCTTGGACATGCCGGGGCCGGCTAGGAAGGTGCCGGGGCCGGCTGGGAGGTGCCGGGGCCGCCTAGGAGGTGCCGGGGCCGCCTGGCTTGGCACCGGGGCCGCCTAGCTTGGACACACCAGGGCCAGCTAGGAAGGTGCCGGAGTCGGCTAGGAGGTGCCGGGGTCGCCTGGCTTGGTACCGGGGCCGCCTAGCTTGGACATGCCGGGGCCGGCTAGGAAGGTGCCGAGGCGGCTGGGAGGTGCCGGGGCTGCCTGGCTTGGACCCGCCGGGGCCGGCTAGGAAGGTGCCGGGGCCGGCTAGCTTGGACACGCCGGGGCCGGCTAAGAAGGTATCGAGGCCGGCTAGCTTGGACATGCTGGGGCCGGCTAGGAAGGTGCCGGGGCCGGCTGGAAGGTGCCGGGGCCGCCTAGCTTGGACACGCCGGGGCCGGCTGGGAGGTGCCGGGGCCGCCTGGCTTGTACACGCCGGGGCCGGCTAAGAAGGTGCCGGGGCCGGCTGGGAGGTGCCGGGGCTGCCTGGTTTGGACACGCCGGGGCCGGCTGGGAAGGTGCCGGGGCCGCCTGGCTTGGACACGCCGGGGCCGGCTAGGAAGGTGCCGGGGCTGGCTGGGAGGCATCGGCCATGGAGGTGTCAGTCATGGAGCTGTCGGCCTTAGAGGCGTCGGCTTTGGAGGTGTCGGCCTTGGAGGCGTCGGCCTTGGAGCTATCGGCCATGGAGCTGTCAGCCTTGGAGGTGCCGGCCATGGAGCTATCGGCCTTGGAGCTTAGAGCAATTGGGTGCGCGTGGCTTTATGAGGCCATAAACGCTACCATGGCCGAAGGGCTCTTTGGAGGCCAAAGGGGGGCTCCGTTGGTTTCCTTCACGGTTCTCTAATGGCGTTGGATCAGCCACATCAGATGCCCCCTCGCCCCTGAGACGAAGCGGGTCCACCCAGCAAGGCGAAAGGGGCGTTACCACCAAGTGGCTGATCCTCGCCTGATGCAGGGCTTCATGCCTGGCTGGTGCAGGGCTTTATCCGCCGATGGGTGCCGGGCTTCATGCCTGGCTGGTGCAGGGCTTTAGGTGCCGACGGGTGTCGGGCTTCATGCTTGGCTGGTGCAGGGCTTCAGGTGCCGACGGGTGTCGGGCTTCATGCCTGGCTGGTGCAGGGCTTTATCCGCTGATGGATGCCGGGCTTCATGCCTGGCTGGTGCAGGGCTTTAGGTGCCGACGGGTGTCAGGCTTCATGCCTGGCTGTTGCAGGGCTTCATGCCTGGCTGGTGCAGGGCTTTAGGTGCCGACTGGTGCGGGCTTTATACCTGGCTGGTGCAGGGCTTTAGGTGCCGATGGGTGTTGGGCTTCATGCCTGGCTGGTGCAGGGCTTTAGGTGCCGACGAGTGCCGGGCTTCATGCCTGGTTGGTGCATGACTTTAGGTACCGATGGGTGCCGGGCTTCATGCCTGGCTGGTGCAGGGCTTTAGGTGCCGACGGGTGTCGGGCTTCATGCCTAGCTGGTGCAGGGCTTCATGCATGGTTGGTGCAGGGCTTTATCCGCCGACGGGTGCCGAGCTTCATGCCTGGCTGGTGCAGGGCTTTAGGTGCCGACGGGTGTCGGGCTTCATGCCTGGCTGGTGCAGGGCTTTATTCGCCGACGGTTGTCGGGCTTCATGCCTAACTGGTGCAGGGCATTAGGTGCCGACGGGGATCGGGCTTCATGCCTGGCTAGCCCAGGGCTTTTGTGCCGACCGGGGTTGGGCTTTATGCCTGGCTAGCCCAGGGCTTTGGTGCCGACCAGATTCGGGCTTCATGCCTGGCTGGCCCAGGGCTTTTGTGCCAACCGGGGTCGGGCTTCATGCCTGGTTGGCCCAGGGATTTTTGTGCGCCAAAGCGAGGTTGGCCTTGGATGTTGATGCAAGGTAGATCTTCCCTGCACGATATTTTTAAGTATTAATGAAAGAAAACTGTCTTAAGTGCAATGTACTTAGCTCTTGTAGCTCCCATGTTTTCCTTTTGCGGTTTGAGCACTTTTGTCCGCTTGTGACTTGCCCCCCAGGGAGTCATGTTAGTTGGATTGGAAGTGTCGTTGCCTTTACTTGGGCCTTCTCTCGCATTGGAGGCCAGGGCGAGATGCCTATGGTCGGGAAGAAGCTGGAAACCGGGACAAAGCTGGAGTCCGTTGAGGAAAGCCTCGACAGTCGGCGGTCATTGAAGATGAATGGCTGGGAGAGTCCATCGAGGGCATTGCTGAGAGTAAAAGGTCGGAGGAGTTGCCGGGAGGGCTCTTTGCCTAGTTTTTTCTTTGAAGAGATTGATTGCCTTCGGTGCTGAAGCTTAAGAGCAACAGTCAAAGCCTTTTATCCTCATCTTCCTCCTTGCATTAATTGCAATAACACCTCTCGGCTTGCTCTGGCCGATTGTTGAGCCTTTGAGTGAGCTCTTCCAGCCGCCGGTGTTGTTCGTCCAGATGCTTCCTCATCTTATGATTAAGGTCCTCCCCAGATGATCCGAAAGACTAACAGAAGGCAGGAGATCGGTGGTGCTCTGGTGAAGCTTGATGGTGATAAGCTTCTCTATGAGGAGATTTTCCATGAGTGGATCACTAGCCAACTGGTGCAGCTATCATGGGCGACGTGAGAGGCTTGGGTGCTGCTGAGTGGCCCCCGAGCGCTGCTTCTGCAGTTCATGAACTGCTACTTTCAAAGCTTGATCTTGCCGATTGAGGATGGCCAGCTGGTTAATCAGAGCAGCTGAATTTGGTGGTGAAGGAGCAGAGGGGGTGGCCTTTCACTGCCTAATGCGATGTGGATGCCCCCCAGCACGATTGGTAAGAACCTCTGGCATGCGCATCACCACCATAGCAATCTTAGAAGGGACGGAGGCTTATAGCTCAAGGAGACATCTTTCTTTCCTTCAGCGTGTCCCCCTACCTGGCGCGCCAATCTGATGACGCCAAATCACCGGCCTCGACCGTCCGGTCGCCTCCTCCAGCGAGCTCCTCGCGCCTGCAAGCAAGTTCCGGGGGCCGGAGATTCCGGCGGGGACCCTCCGATGCTCAAGTCAGTGGTCTAGGCAACAGCTGTGAGCTTGAGGAAGCTCGAAAGAGAAAGAGAGAGAGATATGGCTTCGAGAAGAGCTCTCTCTGTGAGCGTTTAGCAGTGTAATGAGTGTGTTACCTGGTCGAGGTCCCTCTTACCCTCTTTATAGGTGTTTAGAGTTTGTCTGGCTTGACTAGTTGAGGCCTTGTAATGATGACCTTGATGGGTGAAGTGTCAGAGCTGACGTATGTGAGGCATGGGGTTCAACCACTTTGTCAGAGCATTTAAGGTGATGGTAGCAATGGCAGAGCTTGCTTCCTTCTTTGATATGTCAGGACTGCAGGTCAAGTCCCATCAAGATGGGTGGCTGTAGCTGGTTGGTGGGTCCTGTTCCATCGGAGAAGGGAAAGCAGGGGCCGTCCTCCCCAGCCAGGAAGTGCCGGGGCGGGGCTGGCCAGGAGAGTGCCGGGCTGCTTGGCTTGGTCACGCAGGGAGCCGGCTAAGGAAGTGCCGGGGCCGGCTGGGAGGTGCTGGGGCCGCCTGGCTTGGACACATCGGGGCCGGCTGGGAAGGTGCCGGGGCCGCCTGGCTTGGTGCCGGGACCGCCTAGCTTGGACACGCCGGGGCCGGCTAGGAAGGTGCCGGGGCCGGCTGGGAGGTGCCGGGGCCGCCTGGCTTGGTGCCGGGGCCGCCTAGCTTGGACACGCCGGGGCCGGCTAGGAAGGTGCTGGGACCGGCTGTGAGGTGCCGGGGCCGCCTGGCTTGGACACGCCTGGGACGGCTAGGAAGGTGACGGGGCCGGCTAGCTTGGACACGCCGGGGCCGGCTGGAAGGTGCCGGGGGCTGCCTGGTTTGGACACGCCGGGGCCTGCTGGGAAGGTGCCGGGGCCACCTGGCTTGGTGCTGGGGCCGCCTAGCTTGGACACGCCGGAGCCGGCTAGGAAGGTGCCGGAGCCGCCTAGCTTGGCGCCGGGGCCGCCTAGCTTGGACACGCCGGGGCCGGCTAGGAAGGTGCCGGGGCTGCCTGGCTTGGTGCCGAGGCCGCCTGCTTGGACACGCCGGGGCCGGCTAGGAAGGTGCCGGGGCCGGCTGGGAGGTGCTGGGGCCGCCTGGCTTGGACATGCCGGGGCCAGCTAGGAATGTGCCGGGGCCGGCTAGCTTGGACATGCCGGGGTCGGCTAGGAAGGTGCTGGGGCCGGCTGGGAGGTACGGGGCCACCTAGCTTGGACATGCCGGGGGCGGCTGGGAGGTGTCGGGGCCGCCTAGCTTGGACACGTCAGGGCCGGCTAGGAAGGTGCCGGGGCCGGCTAGCTTGGACACGCCGGGGCCGGCTAGGAAGGTGCGGGGCCGGCTGGGAGGTGCTGGGGCCGCCTGGCTTGGACACGCCGAGGCCGGCTGGGAAGGTACCGGGGCCGCCTGGCTTGGACATGCCGGGGCCGGCTAGGAAGGTGCCGGGGCCGGCTATGAGGCATCGGCCATGAAGGTGTCAGTCATGGAGCTGTCGGCCTTGGAGGCGTCGGCCTTGAGGTGCCGGCCTTGGAGGCGTCGGCCTTGGAGCTGTCGGCCATGGAGCTGTCGGCCATGGAGCTCTCGGCCATGGAGCTGTCGGCCTTGGAGGTGTCGACCATGGAGCTGCCGGCCTTGGAGCTTAGAGCAATTGGGTGCGCGTGGCTTTATGAGGCCATAAACGCTACCGTGGCCGAAGGGCCCTTTGGAGGTCAAAGGGGGGCTCCGTCAGTTTTCTTCACGGTTCTCTAACGGCGTTGGATCAGCAACATCACCACTTATCTAGATAAAATAAGAAGGTTTTAAATGAAAATTCAAGTTTAAGTTAGTTCTTGCAAGTTTTTTTAGGAATTTTATATTCAATTATATATTATTATATTTTAATTATAAAAAGAATAGTATATATATATATATATTGACTCAAACTGCAAACTTAGCACAATCCAGCTTTGTTCTGAATTTAAATATTTCGGAATGAATTTGAGCTGTACTTTACCCTCACCCAACATAAATGGTTCATCGAGTTTTAAATGCTTTCCATGAACCTAACCTCACTCAATCCGATCAAATAATGGGTTGAGTTGGGGTTCAAAATAATGAATCAAATATCAAATCAAGTTGAATCAAGATATTCTCAGCTCTAAGCCTCTAACCCAACCAGTTCGATTTGCAACCATCATTGTATAAAGCATCTAACTTAATGAAGCAGTGCAACTCAAGTTTACCTTCCTAAAATAATGGCCCTCTCATCTTTTAAAAATCTCAAAGTGATCCTCCAAATTATCTTCTTTTTTTTTTTCTTTTTTTTTTTTTTTTTCAAAATGGCCCTTCCAACCATCTCCCTTAAACAATGTTAATAAAACAACTCATGCGACCATCATGCGAGTCTTTAAGTATTTAAATATTTTTATTATAACCTTACCTATGCCTAATTGAAGAGAAGAAAATCCCCAATAACTCCCTAGTAATGAAATAGGATAAAAGAAAATTACATCACTTAGCCGATTTTGCTTTAAGAATCGTGCGCGAGGTTCCCTGGTTCGCTCGTTGGTTTTGCTTTTAGATTCGTGCTCCGGCTTTCGTCTTCCTTGATCTCCGGCGATCTCCGTCGGCTGGGTGAGAGCTTCTCCTCCTTCGGTCGTTTCGACTTCCTCCTCCTTTCCATGGCTCCGGATTTGGCTGAGAAGGTCCGTTTGCCCCGGCGATCTGCTCCAGTTTCCGGCTTCAAATGGGTTTCCTCTTCTCCTTCTTCGTCGGAAGTGGTTAAGATGGAGTCCATCTTTCCGGAGGTTGTCCAGATCCCGGTTCCTCAGCTGGAAGAGGAGGCGGCGGGATGGAAGCAGTATGCAGTCATGGCCCGTTCCTTCTCTCGTTGGGTGCCGGCTGAAGCATATATCGGGAATTCAGGCGAGCTGGGATCGCTGGAGGAATCGTCCCAGTCTCCTTGGCGTTCCGTGTCATTTATTTCGGTTTGAAGACTCTCAGGCAGTTGATTTAGTCCTTAATCGGCCGTGGGTGATAAATGGCCAGATTATTGGTACTGAAGCATGGCGCCCGGATTTCTTCCCGAACGAGCAATCCATCTCCTCAGCGCTGGTTTGGATGAGATTGCCTAGCCTGCCTATGGAGTTCTGGAAGGAGGAATTCCTCAGGTCCATCTCGAAGCAAGCTGGATCTTTCTGCTTTGTTGATGCTGCGACGGCGTCAAGGAACAGGGGAGGGTACGCAAGGGTGGGCTGCGTGTTAACCTCTGTCGTCCCCTCCGTCCTGGGACTAGGGTTCAGGGCCTGAGAGGTCCCTTTTGGCAGCCTTTCGTCTTCGAATCCTTGGAAGGATTCTGCCCAAAGTGTGGGTCTTTGCATCTGGAGGGACCATGTGCGCCGGAGGTCAAGGTTGATTCGGAGGACTCTGTCAGCAGCTTCGTCTTCGGATCGTGGTTGGCTGCAGTTTGTCAACGGAGGCAAGCTGAGGATCCCCTACGTCAATCTCAGTATGTAGCCTCTGGTCCCCGCTCTTCTTCTCTGCCTGGTTCTACGGAGACGAGATTGAAGGATGGATGGAAGACCCCGATGAAGATGGGACGAAGAAATCTTCATGGTTCAGGGAATTCTGCTTCTGATTGCAGTAAGCCGGGAGAGAGATCAGATTGCCCTGCTTTAGCTTCAGTGGCAGTGCCAATTCCCTTGGCGGATGGTGATTCAAATGTCAATTCTCAGAGGAAGAAGACGTTGGCTAAGGGAAGGAAGCTGAATCCAATGCCTCTGGTGGCCGTGCCGGTTTCCATCCAGCGTGCCGTTTCAGTAGATTCAGTGAAGGGAAAAATCAAAGTGAATCACAGTGGCCTCTCTGAATCTTTTTCTTCCCAATCCCTAATATCAGTTAATCCGTTTGCTTCCTTGGCTTTGGATCCTAAAGATGATGGCCAGGTGGAAATTAGGGTGAAGGGTTCGGGGCCTCTTAAGCGGGCGCGAACTGTTGAAGGTCTGCCCCCCAGATCTATTTCCAAACCAATAAGAAAAAAGGGTAAAAAAGAGAAAAAGATAAGAAAAAGGGAAAGATAAGGGAAATTTGGCCAAATGTAGAGTGGATATCAATCCTTGCCTACAAAAACTGGCCCAGTCTCTTTGCTGCTTGGAACCGAATCAGGTGCTGCATCATAGTAATCCTGAAAGGCCTGCAGACCAGGAGGGTCAGGGTAATGATGTAAACCTTATGGGCCAGGGTTCAAGTTTCAATGAGGCAGATTCTGTTGCCCTGCAGGACAGCTCTCTTCAGAATGCTGACAGTGAGATGGTAGAGGACCAGGAGGTGGTCCTAGATAATTCCAGTTAATCTATGAAGATTTTAATTTGGAATGTTAGAGGAGCTAATAAGCCTTCTTTCCGTTCCTCTTTTAGTAGATTGATTCAGATACATAACTTTGATATATGTGTTCTTTTAGAAACCAGGCTGTCAGGTGAAAGTCTGGTTCGGTTTCAGAGGCAGATTGTCCGGTCCTGGTCTTCATATGCGGTGGAGGCTGTGGGGCAGTCTGGAGGTATTTTGGCTGTTTGGCGTGACTCAGCCGTCACGATTGAAGCTTTCCATCAAAGTAGTCAACAAATAGATCTTGTTGTCTTTGAAGGGAATTCTGATCCCTGGATCATATCGGCAGTCTACGCCAGTACGGATTACCGTGAGCGTCGTACTCTCTGGTCCGATTTGACTTCCCTCATAGCTCAAGGAATTCCTTCCATTATTGCTGGTGATTTCAACTGTATTATCGAAGCTAATGAGAAGAGAGGGGGTAGGCCAGTTACCAATTCAGCTGATATTAATGAATTTAGATCATTCATTGGATCCACTGGGCTGATGGATTTGGGGTACTCGGGACCTCAATTTACTTGGTGTAATAACCGTCAGGGGACAGCTCGCGTTGGGAGAGAATTGACAGAGCTCTGGCAACTCCTCAGTGGCTCCAAAAATTCCCAGCTGTTACTGTCACTCACCTTCCGAGGATTGCCTCGGATCACTGCCCTATTCTGATTTCCTTGGAGGCTGTTCTTCATCAGAGGAAACAGTTTAGATTTGAACGATTCTGGACGGTCCACTCTTCTGCTCGGACTATCATTTCCCAGATCTGGCACCTTCCCATCAGGGGTAATGCAGCCTATCGGATTTCCATCGTCTTATTTTGGCCAGTCGCAGACTTTCCAGATGGAATAGACTGGAGGTTGGGGATCTAGTCAGGCAAGTGGAGAAGGCTGAATCCGTTATTTGCGCCATTCAGTCGAAGGAGGACCTCGATGGATTTCTATTGGCCTCTGATCTCTCCTTGTTGCGAGAGAATCTTGCTCGTCATCACTTCCTTCTTCGACAGCAAGAGTTATATTGGAGGCAACGATCCAGAGTTCAATGGATTCGTGAAGGGGATCGTAATACCAGATTCTTCCATCAGGCTACTCTGAAGAGGCGGGCAGCCAACAGAATTCGGCGGTTAGTGGATGCTGAGGGAAATTATCAGGAGGATATTCACCATATCATTCTCAGCTTCTTCATTTCTTCCAATCAAGATGGTCTGAAA
>UESW01003344.1:33433-65726 GCA_900491605.1 Calamus simplicifolius | reverse complement strand
TAGCGGCGGGTGGATTTGGGTCTCTGGATTTCTCTGTCCCCATGGCTGAGCTTTGCGCTGCATGGGCTGGTATTTCTTATGCGGTGCAGACTCTTCGAGCCCAGAGGCTTGTTATTGAGGGAGACTCTATGACTGTCATTCAGTGGATACGGAAAGAGAAAGCTCCTGATGTATCCACCAATCCGATCTTAACAGATATTTGGACCATGCTTCAGAACTTGGATACTGCCCAGATTTGTCATGTATTCTGTGAAGCCAACACGGCTGTGACTGGGCAGCGACGGCCGTGGCTCAGCATGTAGGATATAGGATATGGACGATGGGTGAACCATGTCCTCCTGTTTATTTCAAATTTTGCAATCTGATGTATCTGGACTGACTCATACTAGACTAGTATGATCGTCCGTCTTTATCAAAAAAAAAAAAAAGAAACAAAAAGAAATAGGATAAAAACAAAGAAAAAAATATTAAAATTATAAGATAAAATAAAAAAATGTAATTTGATAAAATAAATTATTCTCCTTCAATGATATTTTATATTTTTTTTATAAAAATATAAAAAAAGTGAAAAATATTTTAACATTTTTTTTTAATTCGGTGCATCAGATGCGCCACTGCCTCATATTTTCTTGAACAATCAAAATATGCTTAGGCGTCAATTCTTGAACAATCTAAAGAATTTGCTGGCATGGCAGTACGTACGTACCATTGGTGAAGATTGGGTATGCCGTATTCCCTACAGGAGCTCATCGAGTTTGAAGCTGGTGCTTACAGGTGTGGCCAGAATCTCAATTGAAAGTACTTAGCACGCCCCAAATAATCCGACACATTTCTCATATGTTATCCGTTGTACAGCTGTGATTCATCCTCCTGCATACCACAAACGTACTGCATGGCGGTTTATTAATTAAAATTTTATAGCCCTTGTATTTACCGTGTTTCCAACTATACTTTTTCCAGCGTAGAGGTAGAGCCTTCATTTCTACTGGTAATTTGGGCCGGCAGTGTGTCTCCACTCTCCAGTCTCCATGGGAGAAAAAATCGTCAACTAAATTTTCAGCGCCATTCATGCATCTGGTCACACACGAGTTTCATGTGGTCAAACATTGCATTGGGACCACCGGCCCCTGGTCCCCAAGAACTAGGCATGGGCACCAGCCGTGCCAAAAAATTACCGTGCCGTGCCAAACATGGTCCACTAAAAAAAAATTAAATTCGGCATGACTGGTACCAGGAGCACATATGCGCCTAGGCACCAGCCAGCTGATCCAAGTCATGATCCTGATCGGCGATGATGGATCCGATGATTGCGATCGATCTGATCAGAGATGATCCGACGGTTGCGATCGATCCATGCCATAATCTTGATCGGCGATGATCGATCTGACGGTTGCGATCCATCCGATCGGCGATGATCCGATGGTTGCGATCGATCCAAGTCATGATCCCGATCGGCGATGATCGATCGGACTATTGCGATCAATTCGATCGGAGACGATCCGACGGTTGCGATCGATCCTAGCCATGATTCCGATCGGGGATGATCGATCCGACAGTTGTGATCCATCCGATCGGCGATGATCTGACGATTGCGATCGATCAAAGCCATGATCCCGATCGACGATGATCAATTGGATCGTTGCGATCAATCCGATCGGAGATGATCCGACGGTTGCGATCGATCCAAGCCATGATCCCGATCGGGGATGATCGATCCGACGGTTGCGATCTATCCCATCGGCAATGATCCAACGGTTGCAATCGATCCAAGCTATGATCCTGATCGGCGATGATCGATCGGACCATTACGATCAATCCGATCGGAGACGATCCGACGGTTGCGATCGATCCAAGCCATGATCCCATTCGGCGATAATCGATCCGACGGTTGCGATCGATCCGATCGGAGATGGTCCGACGGTTGCAATCGATCCATGCCATAATCCCGATCGGCGATGATTGATCCGACGATTACGATCCATTCGATCGGCGATGATCCGACGGTTGCGATCAATCTAAGCCATGATCCCGATCGGCGATGATCGATCCGACGGTTGCGATCCATCCAATCATATACGATCCGACGGTTGCGATCTATCCAAGCCATGATCCCAATCGGCGATGATCAATCCAACAGCTGCGATCCATCCGATTGGAGACGATCTGATGGTTGCGATCGATCCAAGCCATGATCCCGATCGATAATGATCGATCGGACTGTTGCGATCATCTGATCGGAGACGATCCGATGTCTGCGATCGATCCAAGCCATGATCATGATCGGCGATCATCAATCCGATGGTTGCGATCCATCTGATCGGAGATGATCTGACGTCTGCGATCGATCCAAGCCATGATCTCGATCGGCGATGATCAATCTGACGGTTGTGATCCATCCGATCGAAGACGATCCGACGTCTGGACCGATCCCAAGCCATGATCCCGATCGGCGATGATCAATCCGACGGTTGCGATCAATCCGATCGGAGACGATCCGACGGTTGCGATCGATCAAAGCCATGATCCTGATCAGCGATGATCAATCCAACAGTTGCGATCCATCCGATCTGAGACGATCCGATGGTTGCGACTGATCCAAGCCATGATCCCGATCGGCAATGATCGATCGGACTGTTGCGATCAATCCGATCGGAGACGATTCGACGGTTGCGATCGATCCAAGTCATGATCCCGATTGATGATGATCGATCAGATCGTTGTGATCAATCCGATCGGAGACGATCCGACAGTTGCGATCGATCCAAGCCATGATCACAATCAGGGATGATCGATCCGACGATTGCGATCGATTCGATCGGAGATGATCCGATGCTTGCAATCGATCTATGCCATGATCCTGATTGGCGATGATCGATCCGATGGTTGCGATCCATTCGATCGGCGATGATCCGATGGTTGCGATTGATCCAGCCATGATCCTGATCGGCGATGATCGATCCGACGGTTGCAATCGATCTATGCCATGATCCTGATATGTTATTATCGATCGAACGGTTTGCGATCTATCCAATCGGAGACGATCCGACGATTGCGATCGATCTAAGCTATGATCCCAATCGGCGATGATCGATCGGAGCATTGTGATCAATCCGATCGGAGACGATCCGACGTCTCGATTGATCCAAGCCATGATCCCGATCGGCGATGATCGATCCGACGGTTGTGATCGATCCAAGCCATGATCCCGATCGGCGATGATCGATCCGACGGTTGCGATCAATCCAAGCCATGATCCCGATTGGTGATGATCGATCGAACCGTTGCTATCGATCCGATCGGAGACGATCCGACGGTTGCGATCGATCCAAGCCATGATCCCGATCGAGGATGATCGATCTAACTGTTGCGATCTATCCCATCGGAGATGATCCGACAGTTGCGATCGATCCAAGCCATGATCCCGATCGGCGATGATCGATCCGACGGTTGCGATCCATCCGATCGGCGATGATCCAACGGTTACGATCTTTCTATTTTTTCTTCTTACTTATTGTATTATGTTCTAGATGTCAGGCCTAGCCCCCCTCCCTTCTGTAACATTTTAAATTTTAAATAAATAAACTGGTAGGAGTCTATGCCAAACCCCCAACTATTATGGTGGCTTTATATTAATAAAAATTCTTATTCCTAATAATTTTTTAATTTATCAAAAAAATTATATTTTTTATAATTTTTTTTATTTGAGCTGTGCACGGGCCAGGCCCCAGGTGGGCCGTGCTTGGCACGGCTCAGGCCCCCTGGGCCATGCCTGGCACGGCCCACCTGGGCCGGCACGGCTCAGGCCCACCCGGGCCATGCCGGCACGGCACGATGGGCCAGCCCGGCACGTCATGGGCCGTGCCGTGCTGGCTAACAGAAAAAATTTTCTGGGCCCGGCATGGCCCGGTACTGTAGCAGTGCCGGGCCATGCCTGGCACGGCCCATCAGGGCCTGGGCCATGCCGTGCCATGGGCGGCACGGCCCAGTACCCACCTCTACCAAGAACTCCGTGCCATATATATCGTCTGAACTCATGATATGCCGTCATGATCATTTTTCAAGCGTTCCTCTCTTGAGTCAATTTTTTATAGCCATGGTCCCTGGAGCCCCAATGCTGTCTTGGCAGTGCATCGATGAACGATCTTTATTTTTAAAGTTTTCATCTTTAGGATTTATCAAAATCAACTTTGATAGTAGTGTACGGAATAGATCTGCTAGGATAGCTTTTGTGATTTGACGGCCGAACGGAGAGTTGCTGGCTGCTTGCAGATTCGGTCTCCTTGATTCATCGGTGCCCCTGGCTGAATTGTCTGCTACTTGGATGGGCATTTCCTATGCTATCCGTGTTCTGGGCATTCGGTACCTTATTATTGAGGAAAATTCTATCACAGTTATCCGCTGGCTCCGACAGGATCCCAATGATAGTATGTCATCCAACCCCTTGACTCTGATATTTGGTCTGCCCTGTAGAAGGTCCAGAGCATCCTGATTCAGCATATATATCGAGAAGCAAATTCTGTGGCCGATTGGATCGCCGCCAGAGTGGCTGCCCACTCTGGGTTTTGGAGTTGGAAGCAGGGAGATCCTTGCCTTGCTGTTTTGAATCAAATTTTGTACTCTGATATATCAGATTTGACTTACCCTAAATTGGTGTGATCATCCGCTTGTATCAAAAAAAAAAAAAAACGACTATACCACCATAGATCTGAATTAAATATTTAAGGTAGCTTATAAGATTTGAGGTATAAAGATATGATGAGAATAAGGTTAGCTAGGTAACAATATCTAACAATTTACGGTCAGTTTGGAGTAATTGCTAGCTAAATTAAGGGACGGGAAACCAATCTAAGTGATGGCAGCATGATAGAGGTCATAAAAAATGAAGTGTTTAGTCATACTGCGCTAGGGCTAGGGTGGATACCCATAATTGTCAAACTACGGGAAGCAAGACAAGAGGGATCCTTCGGCGCCGCTTAATATCCGTTTAATCAATTTCCTTAGGCTGCCGGATACCTCATCCTCTTACCGCAAATTACTCTTCACACACACACACACACATATATATATATATCATTACATAATGATCATTGTACCTTCATAATTTTTCTTCACTTTCATCCTGAACAAACCCCTCTCCCCATGGGCCGAACAAAGGGCTTTCGTTCGGCCATGTTGGGCCGAATAAAGGCCCTATGTTCGGTCCATCAGGCTCTTTGTTCGGCCCTAATACAGGGGCAAGGGGAAGCCAAGAGGGCTAGCAGAGGAAAATCAAGGCCGGAGTGATCAGAAAGAAGAGTCGATGCCGAAGGGGCGAGAAGAAAAGTCGGTGCCGGAGGATCGAAGTGGTCAAAGCTAGGAGGAGAGCCGAGGGCCGGAGGGCCAAGAGGCTTGGGCTAGGGAGGGAGTCGGTGCCCAAGGATTGGAGTGATCGGGGCCAGGGAGGGTGAAAGAGTAGTGCCCTAAAAGCCAATCATGTAAGGGCATTTTTGTAATTTCTTTCAATTAATGTATGATATTTTATCAATTAAAAGGTATTTTGTAATTTCTTTCAACTCATGTATGATATTTTATCAATTAAAAGGTATTTTTTTCGATTCATATGCTGTGTCTTATATTTATTAAGATCATGATGAACGCCATAGGTTAGGGCAATGGAATTAGGGTTATGATGAAGTTCATAACGATGAGACCTAAGTTCCTAAAACTCTAATCTAAAATGTTCCCAGTTGAAGGATCATTGAGTCGGGGATCGATGATACCGGTAAGACTAACCCATTCTATGTATGCTCAATGAAGAGGGTGGCTGGTCTCACAGCCACTTGTGTAGAGACACTAATACAAGGATATGGATGCTCATTAGGGTATGAGTTCACTGAATTGATCCATATTGAGAACATCTTATGGAGATCTTACTTGTCGAAAGATGGTTCTCTTAGTGGAAGTTGTGCAAGTGATCCTTAGACCTGAGATTACCATAGAATCTTATGCACATGAATCTATGTTTTAGTTCATACACATTTATGGCTAAGTCATGTACGGTGTTCATAGATATGAAGGATTGTGTATGAAGGTTATGAGTAGGTTAACAAGGAATCGATCATTCCTAGTAAGAGGAAAAGTAATCCCTATAATCTCATTATATGATGACTCAAGAAGTCTTTGATCAAAGCAAAATGAAATTAGAATAGGTTTCTAATTTTTCATTTGTCGAGTCTTTATTATTGATTTGAGATTCAAATAAATAAAATGTTAGGGTTTGATATTTTTTCATACCCATCACTTATTTGGAATAAGAGAGATCGAAGGATTGAATTGCATAGTAACTTGCCACTGAAGGGTATTTTGGTAATTTCACTAAATTTTTTTGTCTTCTAGGTAGGCATGATACATTGCTAGATGCCAATCATGTCTTGTAGGTTTTTATGAATTAAATTTATTTAATTCATGAGTCAATTTGAAAGATGGTTCGAATTGGCAACTAGGGTTAGTACGATTTGATCTAATTTGGTTAGTCAGTTTCTAATCGAATTAAATCGACTTAAACCTAGACCAACTGCTAGCTAGATGAGGAACCCAATGGGTCACACACATAAGGGAATTGGTCAAAGAATCATTTTAATAAGATTAATTAATTCAATTGGTTAGCTAATCAGCATGCTAGCACATGTGGCTAACTATCGCTCCAATTTGGGTCGAAATTGATTTGAACCGGCTTAATTAATTGATCCAAATTAATTTTAAAATTAATTTGGGATAACCTCTGACTTGATCAACCATTTATTGGATTGGATAAGGTTGAATTAATAGAGTCCAAGAGATATAGGACTCTCGGAAACTGTGCGCGTGCAGAATTTTTAAGAGGCGCCTAAAAGTCCTAATTTAAGGTACTAAAAGATGCATCTTTTTTTGGGATTTATAGGTTCATTGAACGTGAAAACTTTATCTTGTGTTTTGGTGCGGATTGGGGGATATGCCGTATTCCCTACAGGAGCTATTCATTCGAGTTTTGAAGCCCTTGTGCTTACATGTGTGGCCAGAATCTCTAATGAAAGTACTTAGCACGCCCCCAAATAATCCGACACATTTCTCATATGTTATCCGTTGTACAGCTGTGATTCATCCTCCTGGATACCACAAACGTACTGCATGGCGGTTTATTAATTAAATTTTTATAGCCCTTGTATTTACCGTGTTTCCAACTATACTTTTTCCAGCGTAGAGGTAGAGCCTTCATTTCTACTGGTAATTTGGGCCGGCGGTGTTTCTCCGGTCTCCAGTCCACGGGAGAAAAAAATCGTCAACTAAATTATCAGCGCCATTCATGCATCTGGTCACACACGAGTTTCATGTGGTCAAACATTGCATTGGGACCGCCGGCCCCTGGTCCCCAAGAACTCCGTGCCATATATCGTCTGAACTCATGATATGCCGTCATGATCATTTTTCAAGCGTTCCTCTCTTGAGTCAATAAGCCCTCGAGTTATCGTGGTGTCAAGCGTAGAACGACCTTTTTCAAACATAGTTATTAGAATCGGATCGAATTGATTAATTGAACCGATTGAATCAGAATTTGAAGACTAAGCCGATCTGGTTCTAACATAAAACGGAATGTGAAAATGATCTGAAATAATCTGATCAATCCATCCAATTCACCCGTGAACCGATCAACCCAGTCGGAACCGAATAAGATCACAGATTTTATTATCATATTAACCTTAATTTTTTATTAAAAATTATTTTTTAATATAAATAATCTTTTATATTAAAAATTGATCGATGATTCAACCAGTGATCCAACGGTTGAACCAGTGACCTGGTGACCTAAGCCCTTGATCGGATCAATGTCCGAATCGGGTCTGACAACTATGTTATCAAACCGGTATCGTTTGACACCGATTTTAGGTAAAGGGTGCTGGAGAAAAATATTTTATGGATAAAAACGTCACTTTAAATGATGCTTCTGTCAATTCAATAATGTTTTCAGTTGCCATGATGAAATGAGAAAAGCACTTTTTTCATTCCATCATGGCAACTGAAAACGTTACTTAAAATGACCTTTTAAGAAGCGTCATTTCAAGTGGCCCTTTTATCATGGTAATTAAAAAGTCACTTAAAAATGTCACTTTTAAGAAGCATCATTTTGAACGAAACTGTGCGTGAAAATAGAAAGAAAAATAGCTTTTAAAAGCAAGTGATATAATGAGAAAAATATCACTTCAAGTAAAAAAAAGTTTAATTACTTCAAGCTTGATTCTTTCGATAATTGTGCAAAATTTGGAACAACTTAATTAGTTGTGAAAAAAAAATTATGTATGATTCTTTGAAAAAAAAATTCACATTGACTAGGCTACAAGCAAGAGATAGCCTTCTTATCCCAAGCAAAGGCTGAAAATGAATGTCACTCTTGGTACAGCTATTACGAGACTTTATTCACAACAAGTATTTGCGGAAGATTCTATTACTATTATTCATTGTCTCTGATAAGATCTGACGATCATTTACCAACCAACTCCTTGATCCATGATATTCAGACTATGCTTCATCAGGCTTATAGTACCCAGATCCGGCATATTTATCGAAAAGCTAATTCAGCGATTGACTGGGTAGCTGCCTAGATGGGCCCATCACTCAAAACCATGGAGCTGAATGCAGGATGACCCATGCTCTTTGGTTCTCACTTAAATCTTGTATTCTGATATATCGGGCTTGACTCATCCTAACATGGTGTGATCGCCCGTGTATACCAAACAAAAAACAAGTATTTGCGGGGATTTGAAAGAACATTAGACTGCATTGATTTCTCTAAAAATATAATATATTTATATTTTCTAAAAAATATTTTATTTTTATTTTTAATTTTAACAAATATGTTTGGTAAGTGAAATTAAAAATTATTTTTTCTTTCTTATTTTCATTAGAAACAATATCTTTTAAAAGAGTAGCAATAACTAAAGAAAATGCTATCAACTCGAAATTATCTTTAAAGTATTTTTAATTTTCTACTATTTTAAATAGTGTTTTGAAATCGAATTGGACCGGTTGGTCGAACTGGTCTAATTGGGAATCGGTCATCAGTCCGATCTGATTTTATTATTAAAATTAACTTTTATATGATCCGGTGAAAATTAAAAAAATTAATTGAACCGACTGGGTTTCGAACCCATCCAACCCAATTTTTAGATTTTTTTAATTTTTATTTGAATTGATATTTTATTTTATTATTTTTATATTATTAAATTAAAAATTAATTATAATACTATCCGGTTTGATCAAATCGATTTATTCGGTCGAACCGATTGACCGACGATCTAAATGTTAAGCCAGTTCGTTGTTTGGTCTGGTTTTTAAAATATTAATTTTAAAACTATATTTTAAAAAAACTATTTTCAATTTCATTTATTAAAAGTATTTTTTTAATATTTTATTTTTATAAAAATTAAAATAGAAATTGAGATGATTCTTAAAAAATGAAGCATATCTTTAGTTTCTCTTAAACTTTCATAGATACATGCATCATACATAATCAAAATCACAGCCATCAAGTCTTATTTCAACCATTTGGTATTGACTTGACGCACCGACCTGCCAAAAATTTTCAGTTGGTCCTATGTTGTAGTTTGACATGGCTTTTTAACTCGTTGTTCGCCTAACGTCAACTCTCATAGTCTTTTAACTTTGTCGTTAGCACGATGACAAACCTCTACCATTCTTACAATATGAGAGACCATTGAACAGGTACATAAATCAAAAAGGCCAGAGTGAGCGTATTCTCGCGTTTGATTCAACGTTTTGAAAACCGTCCATGAAGACGAATCGGATTGGTCCAATCATCCCATCAACCAGAATTATAAGTTTTAATTATGACACTATTATTAATTATTTATATACAGAATACATAAATTATAAATAAATTTAAAAAGTTAGAGAAAATTTTATTTTAATACCTTTAGTAAATTATAGTCTCAAGGCATTACGAAATACAAGCGATGCTGGTAATGGATAATTGAACCAAGTCAGCTCTGACCTTCCCTGGTCGGCTCTGCTCGGTCCCGGCATCTCTAAGTCGATCGAGTCAGGCCCGATCTTTCCTGGTCGGCTTCGCTCGGTCCCAGTATCTCCAAGTCGGCCATGTCGTTCCCGACCTTCCCTGATTGGTCCCGCTCGGCTTCGGCATCTCCAAGTCGGTGGAGTCGGCCCCGACCTTTCCTAGTCAGCCCCGCTCGGCCCCGGCATCTCCAAGTCGGCCTCGACCTTCCCTGGTTGGCCCTGCCCTGGCATCTTCAGGTCGGCCAAGTCGGCCCTACTCGGCCTCGGCACCCTCCAGAGGGTCAAGGCTGTCCCAAACCAGCCCCAGAGCGGTCCCGGCTATTCACGCCACCGTCCTTCTGACTCGCGCCGCCTGACATCCCCAGGCCCAACTACCCACTGGTCACGCCGCTGATGGGACTGGACCTAACTACCTGTTAGCCCCACTGACTGATGGGACGTAGCTCACCAATCGTCGTTTTCCCCTCTTCGATGGGACAGGACCCACCAACCAGCCCAAATTCACACAACCCAACGAACCCCGCGGACATTCCTTTCTTACGGAACTCATGTGGTTGTGCAGGTGACAACCCCCTATAAAAAGGTAAGTCCACTCAGGAACAAGGTACGCAAACTCATACGCTCGCTACCCTGGTACCCAGAAAGGGATTCCCCTCTTTCTAAGGACTGATTTTTCACCCCAGAGCTCGTTCGAGCTCTCCCTCAGCTGTAACCCCGGTTACTGACTTAAGCATCGGAGGGTCCCCACCGGAGCAACCCTCTGGTCTTAGGACTTTTTACAGGCCATCCGATCAGGCGTGGGATCGTGGATTAAGCAGCTCTCTTCTCCTAACGTTCAAGACCAGTGATCAGGCGTCATCAGATTGGCGCGCCAGGAAGGGGGAAAAAGGCAAAGAAGGCCCAAACTCTGTAGTATACTTCTCTTTTCTCTCCCTCTCCTAACAATGGTGATGACACAAGCTCGGGATGCTTCAGTCAGTCACCCTGGGGGGCATCTTCCCCCAGCTAGGCAGCAAGAGACCAACCTCCCTGTCGCTGATCCTCCCGTTGCTTCCCCTCAACCGGAGGCGGCTGCCCCGGCTGCGGAGCAGCTGGCAACTCTCACTCAGCAAGTTCAGACCCTCACCGCCATGGTCCATGGACTTCAGCAGCAGCAGTCTGTGGCCACCCAGCATCAGACCGCTCCCCCTGTCAGTCAACAATATGAAAGTGGAGGTTCTCCTCAGCGAGAGGCTGGTCGTCGTCGGGCTTCTCCAAGGAAGTCTTGCCGTGAGCCCCTCAAGTGGCCGCGATCTCCAGATTGTGGCCCGAGCAAGTTTCCTCAGAGCTGCACCGCCAAGAGGAACCAAAGCGGAAATCCCATCTTCCGCGTCCTTCTTCTTCTTCTTCGTCTTCCTCTTCTTCATCCTTCGAGCCGCCTCAGAAGGCCCCGACGGTCAGCCGCCAGGCGGAGGAGCACCTGGACGAGTACAATCGACGTTTAGACGAGCTCGCCAGGAAGATCAACAATCAACCGGAGGAGGAATATGACACCCATCCTCCTTATACTCGTCGGATACTGGAAGAGCCCGTCCCCTCCAGATTTCGATTCCCCTAGATAGATCCGTACGATGGTACGATGGATCCTCTCGACCACCTCGAGAGCTACAAATCCATGATGCAAGTTCAGGGTGCGTCAGACGCCCTTCTCTCAAGGCTTTCCCTGCTACTCTACAGAAGGTTGCTCGTGCTTGGCACTCACGCCTGTCCCCCCACAGCATCGACTCCTTTTGGGAGCTGGAAAAGGCCTTTCTGGCACATTTTGATGCCTGCCAGCAAATCCTGAGGGTCGCGGACAGCCTCTTCTCCGTGCACCAGAAGGAGGGAGAGTCGCTGCGGGACTTTGTGTCCCGGTTCAAAACCGCCGCTCTTGAAGTCTACCATCTGGACGACGCAGTGGCGGTGTTGGCATTGAAGCGGGGGCTCCTCCCATCTCGTTTCACCTTCTCCCTAGACAAGAAGCCCCCAAGTTCCTATTTCGACCTCCTCCTCTGGGCCCAGAAGTACATCCGCACGGATAAGGCCAACCTCACCCGCCGAGAATCCTCAAGGAGCTCCAGCCACAAACCTGCTCGCCCCGAGCCGGCGGGCCCTCTCGCCACCGGCGTCCTGATCCGCCTCGCCGATCCGACAACAGGCGTCGAAGCACCATCCCTGATAAGAGCAAGCTCACGCCTCTCCTTGCCCCTCGATCTCACATCCTGATGGAAATCGAGGGCGAACCTTATCTCCAGCGCCCTCCTCCTATGAAGAAAGGTCCTCCCCGTGACAAGAGCCGTTATTGCCGATTCCATCGAGATTACGGGCATGATACCGACAGCTGCTTCAGCTTGAAGCGCGCCATTGAGGAGCTCATCCAGCGGGGCTACCTCAGCAAATATGTCTAGAAGGCACCACAAACTGCTACCGGCACTCATGGGACCCCCGCCCGCTCAGGCCGCCGTCGACAACATCCCCACGGAGCGGGCAGTTGAAATGGTGTCTTGGGGAGTGGCTTCCTCATCCAAGCAGCCAAGAGGGAGGACGTGCCGGGTAATGTAGTTCTCGAGGGGGGACCGGTGAATTTTGAGAATGTAAACAATGAAGGCATCACCGTCTCTATAACGATCGCCAAGCACCCTGTAAAAAGGATATTAGTTGATAGTGGCAGCTCAGCTGACATCCTCACTTATGACGCTTTTGTTCGGATGGGATTATCTTTAGACTCTCTTCATCCTGTAGCAACCCTTTGGTCGGATTCACCGGGGATTCGGTAACGGTTGAGGGCGAGATATCTTTGCCTGTGACAGCCAGAACACCGCCATGCCAAAGCACAGTGATCATGAAGTTCTTGGTTGTGCAGGTCCCCTTGGCATACAACGCCATTCTCGGACGCCCAAGCTTAAATCTATTGGATGCGATTATCTCCACCCGACGCCTGCTGGTGCAGTTCCCTACTAGCGGAGGTGTTGGAGAGATGAAGGGTGAGATCGGCTCAGTTCTGCCCTGCTATCACACGATGTCAAGCCCCTTGGAGGCCGAGTCGGTCCCAAAAGCACCTGACCCCAGGGAGTCCGACAGGAGAGGGGAGCCATCCGAGCACCTCCTGACCTTTCCCTTTGGGGATGATCTGGCGAAGACCGTGTGCATCGGTGGATTCCTCCCCCCAGAGGATCGCGATCGCCTTCTAACCTTCCTATAGGCCAACTCAGACGTTTTCGCTTGGTCAACATCTGACATGCCCGGCATCCGTCCATAAGTAATCACTCACAAGCTCAACATCGATCCGAAGCACCATCCAATCTGCCAGAGGAAGAGGAGCTTCGCTCCCGAGCGGCAAAAGGCCATCGATGAGGAGGTTAACAAACTGCTCAGTGCCGGCCACATCCGAGAGGCGCATTACCCTAGCTGGTTGGCCAATGTGGTCATGGTGAGAAAGGCAAACGGGAGCTGGAGAATTTACATCGACTTCACCGACCTCAACAAAGCATGTCCGAAAGATAGTTTCCCCATGCTAAGGATAGACCAGCTGGTGGATTCCACCTCCAGCCACGAGCTCCTCAGCTTCATGGATGCCTTCTCTGGATATAACCAAATAAGGATGGACCCCAGCGACGAAGAGCACACATCCTTCGTGACAGAAAAGAGGATTTATTGCTACAAAGTAATGCCTTTCGGCCTTAAGAACGCGGGGGCGACCTATCAAAGATTGATGAATAGGATGTTTTAAGATCAGTTAGGTCGGAACATGGAAGTCTACGTGGATGATATGCTGACCAAGAGCATCCGCGCTTCTGATCATATCTCCGATCTAGAGGAAACTTTCAACAACCTCCGCCGCTTCCAGGTCAAGCTGAATCCCAAGAAATGCGCCTTCGGAGTCACGTCGGGCATGTTCCTGGGTTTTATGGTGACTCAGCGGGGGATCGAGGCAAACCCAGAGAAAATCAGCGCCATCCTCAACATGGGACCGCCATCTAGCAAGAAGAAAGTACAACGACTAACGGGGAGGGAGGCGGCTTTAAGTCGTTTCCTCTTCAAATCAGCCGAGAGATGCTTGCCCTTTTCAAGGCCCTGTGGAAAGTAAACAACTTCGAGTGGACGGACGACTGCCAGAAAGCCTTCGATGGCCTGAAGGCGTTTCTGTCTTCTCTGCCGCTCCTATCCAAGCCAAGGGACGGAGAGAGTCTTTTCCTCTACCTCACCGCCTCTCCCAAAGTCGTTAGCTCAGTCTTGGTGCGTCTCGATGCTGATGGAACCAAGAGGCCCGTTTATTACATGAGCAAGGTGCTCCACGACGCAGAAGTCAGGTACTCCAAGACAGAAAAAATCATCTTCACCCTGATCGTCTCCGCTCGGCGTCTCCGCCCTTATTTTCAAGCCCATCCCATTGTGGTGCTCATGGACCAGCCCCTCCGAGCCATCCTGGCCCGTCCATACACCTTAGGCCGACTCGCCAAGTGGGCCATCAATCTAGGAGAATTTGACCTCTCCTTCCAAGCGTGGCCGGCCTTGAAGTCCCAAGTCCTGGCCGATTTCCTAGTCGAGTGCACTTGGGCAGATGAGGAGACCAGGGAGGTTTCTGTGGAGCGGCACGAGCCCGAGCCGAGCAACGATGGAGAAACCCGGATCCTCCATGTAGACAGCGCATCAAACTCTCAGGGAAGCGGTGCCGGTCTCATTCTCATCGGACCGGGTGGAGAGAGAGCAGAATGCGCCCTGCGGTTTCTATTCAAAGCCACCAATATCCAAGCCGAGTACGAGGCCCTGCTGGCAGGATTAAGGCTAGTCCAAGAGTTCGGAATAAGGCGCCTCAGAGCTTTTACTGACTCACAGCTCATCTCCAGACAAATCAACGGAGAGTACGAGGCGCATGACCCTGTTATGACACAATACCTCGGCAAGGTTTGGCTCTTGGTCTCTCCATTAGCTTATTTCAGCATCAGTTACATTCCCTGGAGTGAGAACGCCAAGGCCGACATCTTTCCCGCCTGGCTACCACCGCCGACGGCATCGCAAGGGATGCCTACATTGAATATTTAGAAAGGCCCAGTATAGAGGATGGCGAGGAAGTCCTCCCGCTCACCTAAGAGCCTACATGGATGGATGCCTACGTCCGCTATCTCACTGATGGCACCCTCTCCGATGACCGCAATGAAGCCAAGCTGCTCAAGTGGAGGGCTTCCAAATTCGTCCTCATAGACAGACGTCTATACAGGAGGTCATTCTCCTACCCCCTGCTCAGATGTGTAGGACCTATCGACGCCGACTACATCCTTAGAGAAATCTATGAAGGCATCTTCGGAAATCACCTGGGGGTAGGTCCCTGGCCCAGAAGGCCCTTTGGCAGGGATACTTCTGGATCACCATTAGGGAGGACGCTGCCAAGCTAGTTCAGAAGTGTGATGGTTGTCAGCGCTACGCCCACATCTAGCATTAGCCGTCTACCCCACTAAGCCCGCTTTTATCCCCTTGGCCCTTCGCTCAGTGGGGAATGTACATCCTTGGGCCATTCCCCCCAGCCTCGGGATAGTGGAGATTCTTCCTAGTCGCCATCGACTACTTCACCAAGTGGGTCGAGGTCGAGGCGCTAGCTAAGATCACCGAGAGCAAAGTTAAAGCCTTCTTCTGGAAGTCGATCATATGCCGCTTTGGTCTACCCACACTCTCGTCACGGACAACAGCCGCCAGTTCAACAATGATGCATTCAGGACTTTTTGCGGTGAGCTGGGTATTCGCCATCGATTCACCTCTGTCGGCCACCCCCAGACCAACGGGGAGGCCGAGGTCATGAACCGCACCATTCTCAGAGGGCTCAGGATCCGGCTAGATAGATCAAAGGGTCGATGGGTGGAGGAGCTCCCCGGCGTGATATGGGCTTACCACACGACCCCCAGAGCCCTGACGGGTGAGACTCCCTTCAGTCTCATCTTCGGATCCGAAGCCGTCATCCCTGTTGAGATCGGACTGCCCAGTCTGCGCGTGGAGTCCTTCAATGAGAAGATAATTCCATATTGATACGAGCCAACCTAGACTTTATCGACGAAGCACATGACCAGGCAAGGCTGCGTATGGCAACTTTCCATCAGCGGGCAGCCAAGTACTACAATGCCCGAGTTCGTCCCAGGGTCTTTCGCCACGGAGATCTAGTTTTAAGAAAGGCTGAGGTATCTAAGCCTACGGAGGGGGCAAACTGTCCCCCAACTGGGAGGGTCCTTATTGTATCGCTGAGACACACCCAGGGGGCATATAGACTAGAAGAGCTCAACGGAGAACCCGTTCCGTGTACCTGAAACGCGAATAACCTCCGCCAATATTATCAATGATGTATCCCCCAGAGCACGAGTAATAAAAAGGTCCCTTCCAGCGCCACAGCCTGCTCTCCCTTGCATTCAAGGATCAGATCTTGCAAAAGGAGCTCACTAGCATCGCGGCCTATGAGACACCACTCGGCCCCCGGCACGGAGGTGCCCCCGAGTCGGTTAAAACCCTAAAGGCTCCGTACCCACCGAGTCGCCCCTCGGACGGCACACAAACCCCCGAGGTGGTTCTAAAGGAGATCGCCGACATCGCAGCCTACGGGACACCACTCGGCCCCGGCACGGAGGTGCCCCCGAGGCGGTTAAGACCCTAAAGGCTCTGTACCTGCCGAGTCGCCCCTCAGGCAGCACACAAACCCCCGAGGTGGTTCTAAAGAGCTCGCCGACATCGCAGCCTACGGGATACCACTCGGCCCTGGCACGAAGGTGCCCCCAAGGTGGTTAAGACCCTAAAGGCTTTGTACCCGCCGAGTCGCCCCTCGGACGGTACATAAACCCCCGAGGTGGTTCTAAAGGAGCTCACCGGCATCGTGGCCTACGGGACACTACTCGGCCCTGGCACAGAGGTGCCTCCAAGGCAGTTAAGACCCTAAAGGCTCCGTACCCACCAAGTCGCCCCTCGGGTGGCACAAAAACCTCCGAGTGGTTCTAAAGGAGCTCGACGTCATCGCAGCCTATGGGACACCACTCGGCCCCAGCATGGAGGTGCCCCCAAGGCGGTTAAGACCCTAAAGGCTCCGTACCAGCCGAGTTGCCCTTCGGGCGGCACACAAACCCCCGAGGTAGTTCTAAAGGAGCTCGCCAGCATCATAGCCTACGGGACACCATTCGGCCCCGGCACGGAGCTTCCCCCGAGGCAGTTAAGACCCTAAAGGCTCCATACTCGCCGAGTCGCCCCTCGGGCGGCACACAAACCCCCTAGGTGGTTCTAAAGGAGCTCGCCGGCATCGCGGCCTATGGGACACCACTCGGCCCCGGCACGAAGGTGCCCCCGAGGTGGTTAAGACCCTAAAGGCTCCGTACCCATAGAGTCGCCCCTCGGATGGCACACAAACCCCCAAGGTGGTTCTAAAGGAGCTCACCGACATCGCGGCCTACGGGACACCACTCGGCCCCGGTACGGAGGTGCCTCCGAGGCGGTTAAGACCCTAAAGGCTCCATACATGCCGAGTCGCTCCTTGAGCGGCACACAAACTCTCGAGGTGGTTCTAAAGGAGCTCACCGGCATCGCGGCCTACGGAACACCACTCGGCCTCGGCATGAAGGTGCCTCCGAGACGGTTAAGACCCTAAAGGCTCCGTACCCATCGAGTCGCCCCTTGGGCGGCACACAAACCCCCGAAGTGGTTCTAAAGGATCTGCCGGCATCGCAGCCTATGGGACACCACTCAGCCTCGGCATAGAGGTGCCCTCGAGGTAGTTAAGACCCCAAAGGCTCCGTACCCACCGAGTCACCCCTCGGGTGGCACATAAACCTCCGAGGTGGTTCTAAAGGAGCTTGCCGGCATCGCAGCCTATGGGACACTACTCGGCCCCGGCACGAAGGTGCCCCCGAGGTGGTTAAGACCCTAAAGGCTCCGTACCCGCCGAGTCGCCCCTCGGGTGGCACACAAACCCCCCGAGGTAGTTCTAAAGGAGCTCGTCGGCATCGCGGCCTACGGGACACCACTCGGCCCCTGCACGGAGGTACCCCCAAGGCAGTTAAGACCCTAAAGGCTCTGTACCCACCGAGTCGCCCCTCGGGCGGCACACAAACCTTCGAGATGGTTCTAAAGGAGCTCATCGGCATCGCGGCCTACGGAATACCACTCGGCCCCGGCACGGAGGTGCCCCTGAGATGGTTAAGACCCTAAAGGCTCCGTACCCGTCGAGTCACCCCTCACGGTCTCCAAGTCTGCCGAGTCAGCCCCGACCACCCTTGGTCGATCCCACTCGGCCTCGACATCTCCAAGGCCAGGCCGAATCAGCCCAGACCTTCCCCGGTCAAGCCCCACTCGGCCACCAGCATTTTCAAGCCGATCTCGGTGCTAAGTTCCCCTCGGGTCCTTCTAAGTCTTAGAATATTTGAACGCAGACGAATCTCCCTTCAAATGGCCTGCGACAGCTTAGGGCATCTTAAGTAACCTCCTACGCGGCCGGCTTATACCTCGAAGGCGCATCTCAACATTGGCCAACCTGATACAACGGTTCGGCCATGGCATTATCAACATGCGCAACACTCAGAGTTAAAGAGCACCTCAGAAGAAAGGTCCCCTCTCACCAACAGGTACGGGGCCCATCTTATAGTTAGCCGCACAACAAAATGTTCGGCCTAGAGGAAAGAAGAAACATGCAAGACAAAGTACAAAAGCGTCTTCATAAAAAGATTTTCTTCATTGATAATGAAAATGAAGTACAAAATTTGGCCTAAGGCCGGTTGCAAAAAGGAAAAGGGAAAAAGAAGAAACGGTAACTCTTTAGGGCTCGCGTGGGCCCGGCTCTCCTTCATCGTCCTCTTCCTCCGCCGGCTCCTCATCAGATTCCCCGGGGCGGATCCCCTCGAGCTCGGTGATGTCGATTTTGAGAGCCACAGACACCTTAGTTTTACACATGTCAAAGCTCTTGACATAGGCATCGAGATTGGCCTCGAGGACCTCCTTCCCGAACTCCAGTGAGGACTTGTAGTTGGAGATGGCCTGCCCCGCCTCAGCCTCAGCTCGCTGTGCCCTAGCCTTGGCCTCATGGGCTTGCACCCCGGCCTCCCTGGCTCAGCCCTCGACTTCTTCGGCTTATGCGTTGGCCTTGTCTGCGTAGGCCACAACCCCAGCCTTCTCGTGGCCCGCCTTAACCTCCGCCTTCTCCGCGGCGGCTGCTCTCTCCGCAGCAACCCGAGCCTCATTTGTGCCATCATGGCCTCCTCCTCGGCGCGTTGAAGCTGGCGAGCCAGCTCCTCATTCCGTACCACGGCGGCCTTCAACTGATCCGAGACTAGCTCCAATTTGGCCTCGGCTGCGGATGCCCGGCCACTCTTAGCTTTGGCCCGGCATTCCTTCTCCCTTATTCGGCCGCCCAGGTTCCCCTCCCGGGCCTTGGCCTCCTGATGAAGTTGAGCAAGGCTCTGGGACTGCGCCATGCTCTCCTTCTTGTACCTGTCATCCCACGCCATGGCCTTTGTGAGCACGTCCGAAGAGTGGGTCACCGCCTCACGAAGGCCAATTGTGCCGTTGGCCATCTGCAGCAAGGGGAACATGTTAACCATAAAAGATTGGAGCATCAAAAGAGAACTCAGAAGATTACCTGGATAACGGCAACCATCACCATATCCAGGAGCGTGGAGTGGCTCAATCCTCGCATCTCCTCCTCAGACTCGACAGTCCAAACTCTCGACAGAAGATGGGCGGCTTGCCTGGCGTCCGTCATTGAGTTGAACCTAGGCGCCGGCCGCGCCGGCCCCTCCTGCGGACCCTCAACCCGAGGATAGTTGGGTGGCGCACCAACCGTTGGGATGAGCTCTCCGGCCATCCTTCTGCTCCCTGGTTGCCTCCGCCCCAGCATTGGATTTCTTGGCGACTGGCTCCCTCTCTTTGGCAGTTGGGGGAGCCCTCTCCGTCTCCAGCTCGGCGGTAGCCAGAAGGCTGACAGCAACTCTAACCTGCCCCGCCTCAGGCACATCAGTGACGGCAGGGGCTTCCTCTTCAAGATCCATGATCACCACGGTTGCTTCAGTAGTGACAGAATCTCTCCTTCTTCTACTCCGGTCCCGGCCGGCCCCGAGACCACTCCTCCAACCGGCATTTCCCCGGTCGGCTTCTTCGAGGGCGTTGGAGCCTTGGGGACTTCAGCGGCTTGGGTTGGCCCGGCCCGCTTCCCTCTTTGAGCCTTCTTCGCCGGCCTTGATGCTTCCCCAGTCGCCGGCCTATTTTGTTTTGAGGCGGCTTTAAACGCACCGGCGGAAAACTTCATCGCTGCATCCAAAAATGAAAAGTGTAACAACAGCGTATGACAGTTTTCTGATCGAGACAGAAGGAATCGGACGTCGTGCTCACCAACCATCGGGGCCAACTCGGGTTCTACCAGGTTCTCCTCAGATAGGAGTTCCTTGTAGCCAGGGATTTGGCAGTTGAACAATTGGGTGAAGAGTTCCCTATCTCTCTCCCCCATGGTGGCATTATCATTGGAGCTGCTGTCCGGCTCCATCCAATCGGTCCTCACCCCCTCGACATGGGCAAAAAGGAAGCGGGGTTTCCATCCCCTAATTTTGGATGGGAGACCTAAGGGGAAGGCCCTACCCGGCCTAGCGGTGAAAGCCCATCAGGCCCCCTCACCTTGGCGGCGGAGCTTGTAGAAAGCCCGAAACAGTGATAACCATGGCTGGGCCTCCTGAAAGTAGCAAAGAATGACAAAGGCGCAGATGATCCGAATCGAATTCGGAGTCAGTTGCACCGGCGCTAATCTATACCTATCTAAAAGGTTCAGAAAAAAAGGGTGGAAAGGAAGGCGCAGTCCACACCGGAAGAACTCCTCGTATAGAGCGACCTGACCAGGGTAGGCGGAGGTCACTCTATCTTCGGGCCCCGGTATGGACAGGCGGATGAAGCTGGGGACCATGTACTTAGCCCTAATGGCCTCTACGTCTTCGGGGGTCACAGTTGAGGCCACTCTGGACGGACCTGCTGGATCAGAACTCACCGCTGGAGGTTGTTCCGAACAGCGGAGGACACAGGAACTGCCCTAATAGGGGAGGCTGAGGTGGACGGAGGCCCGGTCACCGTTGGTCGATCGCGGATGACGATTCCGCTCATCGGCCGAGGCGCCTAATGGGCTAAGGAGGTTTGGTCTTCACTATCGGAATGGAAAGATTCAACTACAGGCCTCTTACCCTCCCTAGTGGCATGACGGTCCATATGTGAAAATGAAAGATGAAAATAACCTGGAAATCAAAGGAATTTGAAGAAAAAAGGGCTCAAGTCGCAGAAGAACTCAGGAGAGGGAAAGCTGGAAGAAAACAATGGCAATGTAAAAGCTTTCCTCAGGCCCTAGGGGCGCTTTTATACCCCCATCTCCGAACGACGATAATCGAGGCCCCGCCACGTGGCGCTCTCCTATTATGCCACGAGCTGTCCGCTGGAAATCTCGCATGCGCTCGAGACGTGCCACCTCGATTCGCCCCAAGGAGCGTGATCCCGACCAATCGCGGGCATAGAAAACAGAGAGGCGATGATGACCCTTATCTTTTTTCCATTCCCCCAATAGGCTTCCTCTTCGAAGCGTCCGGCGCTAACGTCAGCTCCCACCTACCGCATGATTGTGGAGGATTTTCTAAGTGACACTGCATCGGGATGATGCACCAGCTCACCAAGCTATTAAAAGCGCACTAAAGAGCAATCATTTTTTGAATTTTCGCGCCCTTCTCACCCAAAGGGCAGCGGGCACGTGGCCCTTCCTGCTCAAGGGCGAGGGGCATCTGATGTGGCTGACATAGCCACGGGGGCAATTATGGCAAAATCAAAATCTTAAGTTGGCCGAGTCGGCCCCGACCTTCCCTGGTCTGTCCCGCTCGGCCCTGGTATCTCCAAGTCGGCCGAGTCGGCCCCGACCTTCCTGATCGGCCCCGCTCGACCCCGGCATCTCCAAGTCGGCCGAGTCAGCCTCGACCTTCCCTGTCGGCCCCGCTCGGCCCCAGCATCTCCAAGTCGGCCGAGTCGGCCCCGACCTTCCCTGGTCGGCCTCACTCGGCCCCGGCATCTCCAAGTCGGCCAAGTCGGCCCCGACCTTCCCTGGTGGGCCCCGCTCGGCCCCGGCATCTCCAAGTCGGCCATATCGGCCCCGACCTTCCCTGGTCGGCCCCGCTCAGCCCTGGCATCTCCAAGTCGGTCAAGTCGGCCCCAACCTTCCCTGATCGGCCCTGCTCGGCCTCGGCATTTTCAAGTCGGTTGAGTTGGCCCCCACCTTCCCTAGTCGGCCCCGCCCTGGCATCTTCAGGTCGGAGTCGGCCCTACTCGGCCTTGGCGCCCTCCGGAGGGTCAAGGCTGTCCCAAACCAGCCCCAGAGCGGTCCCGGCTGTTCATGCCACCATCCTTCTGACCCGCGCCGCCTGACATCCCTAGACCCAACTACCCACTGGTTACGCCGCTGATGGGACTGGACCTAACTACCTGTTAGCCCCACTGACTGATGGGACGTAGCTCACCAACCGCCGTTTTCTCCTCTTTGATGGGACATGACCCACCAACCAGCCCAAATTCACGCAACCCCATGAACCTCGCGGACATTCCTTTCTTATGGAACTCTACGTGGTTGTGCAGGTGACAACCCCCTATAAAAAGGTAATTTCACTCATGAACAAGGTACGCAAACTCATACGCTTGCTACCCTGGTATCCAGAAAGGGATTCCCCTCTTTCCGAGAACTAATTTTTTCTAGAGCTCGTCTGAGCTCTCCCTCAGCTGTGACTCCGATTACTAACTTGAGTGTCGGAGGGTCCCCACCGGAGTACCCCTCCGATCTTGGAACTTTTGCAGGTCATCCGATCAGGTATGAGACCGTGGATTAAGCAGCTTTCTTCTTCTGACGTTCAAGACCAGTGATTAAGCATCATCACACCCAAAGAGCCCAACAAATTGTCCAAACCACCCGCTGCCTACTGAGCTCAACCTTCTTCCCAGCTCTCGAAGGCCTTTCATTGCTCAAGGAAACGGATGCGCCGCCTTTTCTCTCTCTTCCCCAACCTACCATTACATCTCAAATGACACTGAGGTGGCGAGGGGGTAAATCCTCTCCCACGAGGCAAGGGCAGGGGGCCCCTTGGACGGCGTGGCCATTTTCTTCCCAGCCAAGAAGGGTACCGCAGCCATCTCCGACCAAGTCGGGCTTCCCTCGGCTCTGATCCCGTCTCCACACCAGCTCCACGTTGCATGACCCCAACGTGCCTCTCCCTTGAGCGAGGAGTCCGGTTGCGAGGACCGTGAGAGAGCTCGGATTGGACAGAGACTGAGGGAAGGTCCTAGTTAGCCGGGGATTCGCCCAGCTTTCCCCACGGCTCCGGATAGCTCCCAGCACTCCGTCCCAATCCTCTTCTTGGCCTCTAGCTCTCGGCTTCTCCCCAACCATTCCCAACTGTCCGATTCTGGCTCCATGCCACTAGCTATGTTCCCGAGTCTGATCCTCCATCTCTCCCGACGCCACTCCGGGTCTTCTTCCTGTCGCCACCGGCTCGAGGCCAGCTTCACGTCGACCCCAGCTTCTTAGCCTGCCCCCCCCCCCCCCCCCAGCCTCTCTCCCGGCTGCTCCTAGCTAGGACAAACCCAACCACCTTTGCTCCGGCTCCAAGGCTTCGGGTTGCCAAGCTCTCCTCAGCCATGCAGCCTGCCGAGCCCCCCCTCGGCCGTGCTGCCTCCATCTCCGTGCAAGCTTCCGAGCTCCCCCTCGGCTACCGGCCAGCTCTACGATTTCATCCAACTCCTGGCTCCCGCTCGGCTACCACCTCTTTTCTCTCTCCGTATGAATCAGCCTCAGCCTTGACTCCCACAACACTCGCCTCGGCTCTCCCCTAGGCCTCGTACGGCCTCGGCCTCGGCTCCCAAAGCACTTGACCTCGGACTTTCCCCTCAGCCTCATATATGCTCGGCCTCAGACCTGTTCCCCTCGGCCTTGGCTTTTCTCCTCGGCCTCGTTTGGCCTCGGCACCAAGCTCGCCTCGGCCTCAACTCTCCCTCGGCCTCGGACCTGCAGCCACCCGAGCTTCCCTCGGCCATGCAAGCTGCCGAGCTCCCCTCGGCCTCGGCTTTTCTCCTCGGCATCATACGGCCGCAGCACCGAGCTCCCCTCGGCCCCTCGGCCTACTCCCTTCGGCCGTGAATAGTACCATGCTCATGAACAGTGCCTTGCACATGAATAGTGCCATGTGTTAACCCAATTATTGATTTTGATGATTAACAAAAGCCATGAGTATATTTCTTATGTTTCTAATAAATTTGATAAGTATTTCAGGAATTAAGATTGGTTATTCATCTATATGCTACTTAGAAAATCAGTTTCAAGTTGAATTTAAATGGAATCTATGTAAGTTCAGAACTTGAAGCCGACACCCTAAATCCTCGGAGCCGACTCCAGAGAGTATCAGAACAGTATTGATTTTTAGCACACTTCAGAGCCAACACCTAAATTTCTGGAGCCGACACATGGAAAGTTGGAGTCCACACCTGCAGAGTGTGGAGCCGACTCCGGACCAGTTATAGAGAGTGTTGTTTTCGGACACTGGTGGAGCTGACACCTTCAGAAAGTTGGAGCCGACTTCAGATCTCGTCGAGCCGACACTTCAAAATCTTGAAGTCGACACCTTGACGAACCGTTTATAACTATTTTTAGGATCCTGATTTAGAGCCGACACCTGAAGACTTGGAGTCGACACCTCCACGTCAGAAACGGTTTTTTCAAGTTTTCAACGGATATTTTTTCTTACCTAATCTCTAACGGATATATTTTCTTCTGGTAAGGTACATCTAAGGACAACTCCAATGGCTATTTTTCACCTACTCATGGATTGAAATGCCTATAAAATAGGATTGAATCGTTTAAAAAATGAGAATGGAAAAACAGTTAAAACGAAAAGAAAAAGGGGAGAAATCAAAAATCCTTCTTCAAGAAATTTTCTGACCTAAAGCCTATTCACTATTGAGAGCTAGAAGAGGAATCAAAAAGAGCCAAAGAGCTATTTCAAAGGATTTCCCAAGTTTTGAAGAAGAAGGAGAAAAGCCCTAAACCTTCAACCATTTCTTCACCAAAATCTCTTCAAGTGCTCTAATCTCATTCAATTCAAAAGAGAAGGAGAAGAGAAGAAAAGAAGAAAAGCTCAAGCCATACATTGCTTCGAAATCAGGCTTTGCTATTCCCAATTACTTACATTGTTTTATTTGCTCAATTAAGGAGCTGTTATTGTTGTAAACTCTTAATTAATTTGCTGTTTGTCTAATTCAATCAGGGGATTGAATTAGTTGAGGTTGTTAACCTTGGGGTAAGCTAAGTGTAGCTTACGTTGAGTTTTATGCTGGTAAGCCCAGAAAACCAGCTGGGTTCGTTGTGACCCCGAAAAATAACAAGTTTGAGTTGTGAGCTTGCAAAACAACTCGACTGTAATCAAGTGGATTATATTGTGACCCAAGTGCTGCTTGGGAGTGGACGTAGGTGTTGGATACACCGAACCACTATAAAATCTTTGTGTTTATCGTGCTTTGTCTCTCTTTCTCTCTATCTCATTTATTTGTGCTTAGCACATTGCACTCAAGCACTTTCATATCAGAGCACACCATTTTAAAGTGTTAATTTTTTTAAAAGAACCCAATTCACCCCCCTCTTGGGTTGCTATCTGGCCAACAATTGGTATTAGAGCTTGTGCTCATTTCGGCTTGATTACACAATCAAGAGTCAAAATTCCAAATGGCAGCTCAAGTTGGATCATCCTTTTTAGAAGGTCAATCCACAATAGGCCACCTTTTCAGTGGCACCAACTATTCATATTGGAAAGCAAGAATGAGGATATTCATTCAAGCTTTAGATTATGATTATGGAGTGTCATAATGAATGGACCTAGCACACCCACACATAGTTGATGGTTCTATTGTTCCTAAGTCCCGAAAGGGATTGGAATGATAATAATAGAAAATGGCTCAGCTTAATGCTAAAGCCATGAATGTTTTGTATTGTTCCTTAGATGCAAACGAATTTAATCGTATTTCTACATGTAATTCCGCAAAGAAATATGGGATAAGTTAGAGGTTACCCATGAGGGTACAAATCAAGTTAAAGAATCTGGAATTAATATCTTAGTGCACAAATATGAATTGTTAGCATGGAACAAAATGAAACTATCATATGCATGTACACTAGATTCACTGATATTATAAATGGTTTAAAGAGTCTTGGCAAGACCTATACTAATTCTGAGTTGGTTCATAAAATTCTTAGGTCTCTTCCAAGGTCATGGAAGCTAAGGTGACTGCTATCCAAGAAGCCAAGGACCTCAATGCCTTACCTTTGGAGGAGCTACTTGGATCATTGATGACCCATGAATTAACAATGAAGCAGCATATAGAGGAGACATCAAGAAAAGAGAACTATTGCTCTTAAGGCTGCAGAAATTGAGGAAAGCAGCAGTGAGGATGAAGAAGATGATGATGAGACAGCTCTCTTGCTAGAAAGTTTAAGAAATTTATGCAAAGAAGGAGACCCTTCCACAGAAAGAAATTTGGAATTAAGATGGAAGGTGAAAGGGAAACAGAGAAGGAGAAAGAAAAAGAAAAAGAACCCTTGACTTGCTATGAATGTAAGAAGCCAGGACATTTCCGATATGAATGTCCTCAATTGAAAAAGGGGTATAAAAAGAAAAGAAGGCATATGTTGCAACATGGAGTGATAGTGAAGAATCCTCTTCGAGGAGGAACAAAAGGAAGTTGCAAACATTTGCTTTATGGCAAATGACGATGAGGTAAGTACCGAAACTCATGACTTTCCTTTGATGAATTGTTTGATGCATTTAACGAATTAGTTAGTGATTTTAAAGTCTTGAAAAAGAAATACAAATTTTTGAAAAATGAAATTTAAATCTTGTCAAAGAAAAGGATAAACTAACTCATGAAGTTGAAGAACTGAAATCTGAAAATGAAATTTGATAAAAGAAAAGAATTGATATCAAGTGAAAACCTTAGCTTAAAGAAAGAAGTTGATAAAATAAAATTATTGATAAATTTGCATATAGTTCTGAAAAACTTAATTTGCTATTAGTAATCAAAGAGTGTATTTTGATAAAGCTGGATTAGGTTATAGGCCTAACAAGAAAAAAGTTTGTTAAAAATTTTTTATAAGAAACAAGATAAAAATGATGTTTCATGTTATTGCTGTAACAAACAGGACATAAAGCTTATGAATGCAATTATAAAAAATTAATAAGAATTTAAGTGTTAAAGGAAAGAAATATGGGTTCCGAAAGGAACAATCTTTATTGCTACTAACCATGAAGGACCCAAGAAAGCTTGGGTACCTAAACATAAGATTTGATCATCTTGCAGGAGTGTCTTGCGGCCAAAAGATCAAAACGAAAGTGGTATCTTGATAGCGGCTGCTCAAGGCATGACGGGTGACAAGGAGCAATTCATCACCCTTGAAGATAAAAGAGGAGTTGTTACATTTGAGACAATGGTAAAGGCCAAATTATGGGCCTTGGTAAAATTCGAATAACTCCATCCACTTTATTGAGAATGTTTTATATGTTGATGGTTTAAAGCATAATTTGATTAGCATTAGCCAATTGTGTGATAAAGGTTTCAAAGTTTCATTTGAAGCTTCCATTTGCACTGTTTCTAATCCCATAGACAATAGCATTATTTTGTTGGTAATAGAAATGGCAATGTATACTAATTGATTTAGACAATCTGTCTACTAGTAATCATTGCCTAGTTGCTGATAATGCTAATGTGAATGAGATTGGATGGCTATGGCATCGTAGATTAGGTCACGCAAGCACACACCTAATTTTAAAATTAATTAGAATGGATTTAGTTAAAGGTCTTCCAAATTAGATTTTGAAAATAATAGAATTTGTGATGCATGTCAATTTGGAAAACAAACTAGAAACTCTTTCAAATCTAAAAATATTATTTCACTTCTAGGCCACTAGAGCTACTTCACATAGATCTTTTTGGACCTACTAGAACCACTAGTCTAGGAGGAAAGAAATATGGTCTTGTGATAGTAGATGATTATTCTAGATTCACTTGGGTATTGTTTTTAGCTCATAAGGATGAGACTTTCCCTACATTCATGAAATTCTTCAAGAAAGTACTAATGAGAAAAACACACCATAGTGTCTCTTAGAAGTGATCATGGAACAGAATTTAAAAATCATTTATTTAAAAATTTCTGCACTGAACATGGCATTCATCATAATTTTTCTGCACCTAAAACCCCACAACAAAATGGAGTCGTAGAAAGAAAGAATAGAACACTAGAAGACATGGCCCGTACCATGCTATGTGAAAGCCAACTCCCAAAGTACTTCTGGCGGAAGCCATAAACAGCATGTTACATCCTTAATAGAGATTAATTAGGTCAATCCTTAAGAAAACTCGTATGAACTATGGCATGATAGGAAACCTAATATTAGTTACTTTCATGCATTTGGTTGTAATGTTTCATTCATAATAATGGTAAAGATAATCTTAAAAAATTTGATGCAAAATCTGATGAAGGCATATTTTTAGGATATTCAACAACTAGTAAGGCCTATAGGGTATTTAACAAGAAAAACTTAATTGTAGAAGAATCTATTCATGTAGTTTTTGATGAATCTTTAGCATCAAGTTCTGAAAAGATTGATGATGAGGAAGATACAAATTTGCTAGAGAGAGATATTAAAAAATTAAATATAGATGTATCTTCAGACCATGAACAAGAAGCTAAAGATGATGATTCACCTAGAGTTGATGTTATTGATACTAATCATAATGAGGTAGATCTTCCTAGAGATTGGAGATATGCCTATGGGCATCCAAAGGAATTGATTATAGGTGATCCATCTCAAGGAGTAAGAACTAGATCATCTATAAGAAATATTAATAATCATCTTGCATTTGTATCTCAAATTGAACCTAAAACTATTGAAGAAGCTGAAAAAGATAGTAATTGGATGCTAGCTATGCAAGAAGAACTAAATCAATTTACTAGGAATAATGTATGGTCCTTAGTTGATAGACCTAAAGGTCACTCAGTTATAGGATCTAAATGGGTATTTAGAAATAAATTAGATGAAAATGGCATAGTAATTAAAAATAAAGCTAGATTAGTTGCAAAAGGATATAATCAAGAAGAAGGAATTGATTTTGATGAAACCTTTGCACCTGTAGCTAGATTAGAAGCAATTAGGCTATTACTTGCATTTGCATGTCATATGAATATCAATTTATTTCAAATGGATGTTAAAAGTGCATTTTTAAATGTTTTATAAATGAGGAAGTTTATGTAGAACAACCCCCAGGTTTTGAAGATCATGAATTTTCAAACCATGTTTTTAAATTACACAAAGCACTTTATGGTTTAAAACAGGCACCTAGAGCTTGGTATGATAGGTTAAGAAATTTCTAATTGAAAATAATTTTTCTAGAGGAAATGTTGATAAAACCTTATTTTTGAAAAGAAAAGATAAAGATTTATTGGTAGTACAAATATATGTAGATGATATTATATTCGGTGCTACTAACAATCTTTTGTGTCAAGAATTTGCTAAGTTAATGCAGGGTGAATTTGAGATGAGCATGATGGAGAACTCAACTTCTTCCTAGGACTACAAATCAAACAAGAGAGAGGGGATTTTCATCAACCAAACAAAGTACACAAAGGAAATTCTCAAAAATTTGGAATGGAATCAATCAAACCTCTCGGAACACCGATGAGTCCTTCATGCAAATTGGATAAAGATGAAGACGGTAAGCCTGTTGATCAAAAGCATTATAGAGGTATAATCGGATCTCTACTTTACTTAACTGCAAGTAGACTGATATCATGTTTGTTGTTTGCTTATGTGCTAGATATCAATCCGAACCTAAAGAATCTCATTTAATTGCTGTAAAAAGAATACTAAGATATCTAAGTGGAACTAAAAATGTAGGATTATGGTACTCTAGAGACTCAACACTGAATTTGATTGCATATTCTGATTCTGACTATGCTGGATGTAAACTAGATAGAAAAAATACAAGTGGTGCATGTCAATTTTTAGGAAGTAACTTAATCTCATGGTTTAGCAAAAAGCAAAATTCGGTTGCATTATCTACTGCTGAAGCAGAATATGTTGCAGCTGGAAGTTGCTGTGCTCAAATCCTTTGGATTAAGAGACAACTTGAAGATTATGGCATAACACTTGATAAAACTCCTATTAGATGTGATAATACCAGTGCAATCAATTTAACTAAAAATCCTATAACATTCAAAACTAAACATATTGAAATTAGATATCACTTTATTAGAGAACATGTAACTAATGGTGATTTGTCTTGATTATTTGTACTGATAAACAATTAGCTGACATATTTACAAAACCCCTTAGTGAAGAAAGATTTTGCTATCTTAGAGGTGAATTAGGAATTTGTAATCCTTTAGAATAGTCTAAACCTCCAAGGATCAATTATCTAGATTTCAATCACTTTTCTTAAAAATTTTCATGATTCTAAGGAAAACTTATCTAGAAACATGAATCCCTTGGTCTATTCAAATTTTGATAACCTTTTTGACAAGTTTCGGATCATTTGAAACCTTCAATTTTTCACTGAAACTTTCTTGGAGTCGACACCACAATTGGTGGAGTCAACACCTGTTTGTGTTGCTCTATCTGTTTTCTGGGAGCCGACACCTGGCTTTGCGGAGCCGACTCCATTTCGAGCGCTGACTGTTTTAGCGAGTTGGAGTCAACACCTCGCTTTGTGGGAGTCGACACCTGGTGGACCCAATTTGACTATTTTAGGGCAGAGTCGACACATCATTTTCTAAAATCCTTAAATCATCTCCAAATCCTTCCCCACTTCACTCAAACCTCGAATCCTTCAAATCTACCATCCCCTTGCTTCCAATGGCACCAAAGTGTCGTGGATCATCCTTTGGAGCACCCATTACAACCGGGAGAAGGACTGCGAGGCATCCGGCTCGCCAACCGTCGTCCAGTTCGTCTTCAACCTCCTCTTCCTCAACCCAAAGTGTGAATCCCTCTCCCTCATCCTCAAGTTGATTTATTAGCGGGAAAGATCATTACAACTAGTAGGAAAGTGGATTTCGACTTTTTGATTCAGAGGGTTTTTATTAGGAAGACAGTTAAAGGAAATGGGTTGGGAACGTATTTGCTCATTAGATATTCCAACCTACCCAAGTCTAGTAAAGGAATTTTACAACAATTTGTCTAGAGGAGATGGTGGGCTTGTTAGCTCAGTCAAGGCACCCGAATTCATTTGACAGCCAAATTTTAGGAATTTATTGAAAATCCCTGCTATTGGTTTGATAGCAAGTGCACACAGTGAGAGAGGTGTAGCACTTTGAGATTACTTGGCAGGAAGATGACTGATTTTGAGGAAGTAAGTGCCAATCAGCTACCCCTGGAGCTTAGATTGCTTCACAATATTTGTAGCCGGATCTTATTTCCTAAAACTGAAGTTTTGAGTATGTCTCGGAGCGAGACATTATAGTTATGGACAGTGTGATCACGGGGCAGCCTCTTAATCTACTAGGAATGATTATTGGATACATGGCAGAGGCTGGCACAGGAAGAGAGCTACACTTCCTTATGGCATGGTTTTGACAAGAGTATTTCGAAGCCAAGGAGTTAGCATTCTGAAAAATGAGCCCCTGAAGAGACTTCGGCACACTGACTATTACAGTTCTGCTACTTTGCACCGGATGGGTTTTAAGAAAGTAAATGGTATTTGGTTAAGGAAAGGATAGGATGAGTTGAGAGCTACTGGAGTTGACTCTGTGGTCCATGGACCTTCGAGGTAGGACCCTCAGATAGGCATCACTCACCTGCACCGAGTTGTTCAGTACCCCCGGAGGCACCCCGGCACCCCAGCTCCTGCACCTACAGTTGTACCTGATTCTGCACCCTCTTACAGTTCTTCTGGTTTTTTGATATTCAGTTAGAGCAGCTTAAATTTTTGGCTAGTCATGAAGATAAGATAAAAGCTGAGATTGAAGCTAAATTTTTGAATATAAAGAGATCCTCTACTCTATAGAAGACAAGGTTACAAGATTTGGTTCATCTTTTGAAACTTCTTCAGAGGCTTTGAAGTAGACTTAAAGCTTATTTTTAAAAAGATCAAAGATATAGGAGGAGACTCAGATATTTATTCAAAATGCAATGCGGAGCTTCAAGACAAAATTGTTACTGCATCTGCTTTC
>UESW01003344.1:0-31093 GCA_900491605.1 Calamus simplicifolius | reverse complement strand
GTCGGCCGAGTCGGCCCCGACTTTCCTTGGTCGGCCCTGCTTGGCCCCGGCATCTCCAAGTCGGCCGAGTCGGCCCCGACCTTCCCTGGTCGGCCCCGCTCGGCCCCGACATCTTCAAGTCGGCCGAGTCGGCCCCAACCTTCCCTGGTCGGCCCCGCTCGGCCCCGGCATCTTCAAGTCGGCCGAGTCGGCCCCGACCTTTCCTGGTCAGCCCGGCTCGGCCCTGGCATCTCCAAGTCGGCCGAGTCGGCCGCGACCTTCCCTGGTCTGCTCCGCTCGGCCCCGGCATCTCCTAGTCGGCCGAGTCGGCCCCAACCTTCCCTGATCGGCCCCGCTCGGCCTCGGCATCTCTAAGTCGGCCGAGTCGGCCCCGACCTTCCCTGGTCGGCCCCGCTCAGCCCCGGCATCTCCAAGTCGGTCCCGACCTTCCTGGTCGGCCCCGCTCGGCCCCGGCATTTCCAAGTCGGCCGAGTTGGCCCCGACCTTCCCTGGTCGGCCCCGCTCGGCTCCGGCTTCTCCAAGTCGGCCAAGTCGGCCCGACCTTCCCTAGTCGGCCCAGCTCAGCCCCGGCATCTCCAAGTCGGCCGAGTCGGCCTCGACCTTCCCTGGTCGGCCCCGCTCGGCCCCGGCATCTCCAAGTCGGCCAAGTCGGCCCCGACCTTCCTTGGTCGGCCCAGCTCGGCCCCGGCATCTCCAAGTCGGCTGAGTCGGCCCCGACCTTCCTTGGTCGGCTCTGCTCGGCCCCGGCATCTCCAAGTCGGCCGAGTCGGCCCCAACCTTCCCTGGTCGGCCCCATCCTGGCATCTTCAGGTCGGCCGAGTCGGCCCTACTCGGCCTCGGTGCCCTCCGGAGGGTCAAGGCTGTCCTAAACTAGCCCCAGAGCGGTCCTGGCTGTTCACGCCACCGTCCTTCTGACCCACGCTGCCTGACATCCTAAGGCCCAACTACCCACTGGTCATGCCGCTGATGGGACTGGACCTAACTACCTGTTAGCCCCACTGACTGATGGGATGTAGTTTACCAACCACCATTTTTTCCTCTCCGATGGGATAGGATCCATCAACCAGCCCAAATTCATGCAACCCCAAGAACCCCACGGATATTCCTTTCTTACGGAACTCCACGTGGTTGTGTAGGTGTCAACCCCCTATAAAAAGGTAAATCCACTCAGGAACAAGGTACGCAAACTCATACGCTCGCTACCCTGATACACAGAAAGGGATTCCCTCTTTCTGAGGACTGATTTTTTCCCCCAGAGCTCATCCGAGCTCTCCCTCAGCTGTGACCCCGGTTACTAACTTGAGCATCGGAGGGTCCCCACCGGAGCACCCCTCCGGTCTTGAAACTTTTTGCAGGCCATCCGATCAGGCGTGAGGCCATAGATTAAGCAGCTCTCTTCTTCTGACATTCAAGACCAGTGATCATGCATCATCAGGCCTCATCCTAGCTTCCTCCAGCCGGCCTCATCAGTGGCCTCATCCCGGTGCATTATGTGCATGAGGTTGCAAGCACGTAATGAAACTTTAGCAAGGGAGACGAAGGGGACCATGAGGGCGAGGAGGTCCTTTCCTTGAACCCGCATGAAGACTCCCTTCGGCCTCGTACAGCCTCGGACCTGCAGCTGCCGAGCTCCCCTCGACCTCGGCTTTTCTCCCTTCGGCCTCGTACGGCCTCGGACCTGCAGCTGCCGAGTTCCCCTCGGCCGCAGCTTTTCTCCCTTCGGCCTCGTACGGCCTCAGACCTGCAACTGCCGAGCTCCCCTCGGCCTCGGCTTTTCTCCCTTCGACCTCGTACGGCCTCGGACCTGCAGCTGCTGAGCTCCCCTTGACCTCGGCTTTTCTCCCTTCGGCCTCGTACGGCCTCGGACCTGCAGTTGCCGAGCTCCCCTCGGTCTTGGCTTTTCTCGTCGACCTTGTATGGCCTCGGCCTCAACTCTTGCTCGCCTCAGACCTGCAGCTACCGAGCTCCCCTCGGCTTCGGCTTTTCTCCCTTTGGCCTCGTACAGCCTCAGACCTGCAGTTGCCGAGCTCCCCTCGGCCTCGGCTCTTCCCCTCGCCTTGTACGGCCTCGGCCTTAGCACCAGACGCCCGGGCTCCCCCTCAGCATGCAAGCGCCTGAGCTCCCCTTGGCCTTGCAGCCACTGAGCTTCCGCTCGGTCTCGGACTAGCTTTCCCTCGGCCTCAGACATGCTCAAACCCTCGGCCCATTCCCCTCGGCCGTGAGCAGTACCATACACATGAACAGTGCCTTGCACGCGAATAGTGCCATGAAAGCACTCTATAATTAATGCTTTACAAGGGACAGCTGGCTTCAACTCTAAACTTCATCTTCTGCCCCAACGGCTGCACCTTTGGGCCCACGTGACTAACTTTATCACTCATCGCTGTCCATGCAGGACTGCAAAAAAAGGTAACATAGGGGACACATCTGGCAAATACTGTAACAGTCGGCTACGCCCCGCAGCAGCCTGCGATAGCTGTCCAAACCAAAATAGCACATACCAACCAACTGCAGCCACCTACTCTGATGGGACAAGACCTGCAACCTGACATGTCACATGGAGGTAAGCTCTACTGTTGCTGCCATCAATTAATGCTCTGACAAGTGATTATGTCCAAAAACTAGTAGACTCTAAGCATCTATAAAATGGGTAAGAGGGACCCCCGACCAGGTAACGAACTCATTACACTCTTAAACGTTCATTCTTGCTCACAGAGAGCACAGCTCTAAGCATCTCTTCTTCTCTCTTTCAAGCTTCCTTAAGTTCACAGCTATTGCTCAGAGCACTGACTTGAGCGTTGGAGGGTCCCCGCCGGAATCTTCGGCCCTCGGGACTTGTTTGTAGGCCTCCAGGCGAAAGGAGCTTGCCAAAGGATCCCGAGCTCGCTGGAGGAGGCGACCGGATGTTTGCGGACATTCGAGGACGGTGATTTGGCGTCAACACCACGTATAGCTGGTTGAAATGGAAGAGATTAGATTTCCATGATTAATCTATCAGAAATCAAATATTAATGTTTATTCTTCAGTTAACCTTATACCATCAAAATTGAAGTAATTTTTTTTAAAAAAAATTCATAGAAAAATTCTCCTTAGAGAATCCCTCAAACCCTTCTTTCAACAAAATTCGAGTTCGGCCCCTCGAAAGCTATATTGCCTTCATCAAAGGACGAAAACTTTAGTCACCGGCCCTATTTTTATATCCGATCTTAAATATCAACTTATATATCATAGAATTATGCCAACCAGTACTATAGCAATACCTCTCTAAAACCACCGCCTTTGCAGCTACTAATCCGTGTTATCCAAGTATAAATTACATCTTTCTGTTATTTGAAAGATCCATCGATCCAAAAAGGGGGAGGAGGTTTTGGCTAACCCGTAATTATTCTTTAGATGTATACAGGACTGAAAGTTTTTACTCACTCATTTTATTGTTCACAAAATTAATAGCAGGTTTTACTAATGGACAACTTGCACGCTGATAAATTTTATATCTAGATTGGCTTTATGTTGTAAGTTTTTTGTATCCACATTATTTGGACCGGCCCAATTGGACCAGTGCTCTGCCTTTCAATAAATTGGGATTGGGCTCAGTCACTACGCTCTAGGCTGAGTCCATACCTAGGTCAAGTAAGTTTGAACCTGCCCCAACTGTTGTAAGATGAGTAAAAATAAATAAAAAAGTGGGCCTGAAAATAAGTGAAAAAGTGGGCCTCGTTAGAGCCCAGCTCCACGAGAAGATTTTACGGAAAGGTGTTTGTGGACCACCTGCTGCGCACGATGATTGATCACCCGCATGCGGCTGCATATGATCAAGGTTAATTTTATCCTTTTGTGCAATGAATGCTCGGTTGCATGCATATAGGATTAATCAGCGTGCAGTGTAGGAGAACTTTTTCAAATTTTAAACCGGTTGGCTTAGTTGATTGCCAACAATGGCTCTACACAAAGGCCTTAGGTCAAACTTTCGGCTTTAAAGTTTCAATCAAAATTATCAATTTTATTTCGCTTCGACCGAAACGTTTTGTTTCGTAGCTTATCCTAAAAGATGAGCCATACATTTCGCTTCGGAAGATTTTTCGATCATTTTGGTATGTTTCGATGTGCTTCAATGCAAAATATGTTTCGAGACCAAGTTTATAAGCTGTATTTTTTTTCTTTTCTTGTCTTTTTATAGGAATTTGAAGATAAGAAAAGACTTTTTGAATCCTATAAGTCTTGATAACATAGATTTATTAGATGAATGGATCTCTGAAGAGCATGGACTTCTTGATGGAGAAGATTTAAGTTGGGAGATAATTGAAGCTTCATTAGCTGTTTTAACTTTAGATGATGAAAAAGATGTTGCATTTGATGATGAGGATGACACTAATTTGAATATAGGAATTAATGCTCATATGTAAGCAGAAGATGAAGATCATTATCTTTATGGTGTTGATGAAGAGAATGAATTGTCAACATAAGTTTTTATTTTTTTCTTATTCGTATGTTGTTGTTGATGATGAATCTTATGAATTATGAACATAATTTTTATTTTTTATCTTTATTTTTATGTTATTGCTATTATTGTTATGAAAAATATAAATTATGAATAAACTTTTCATTATATATATATATATATATATATATATATATATATATATATATATCGAAATGAAGTACTGAAACGCTTAGATATTGAAATATTTCATTCATAAGCTAAAATGAAATATAATCCGCAATAAAATTGATAACTTTGGTTTCAACCACTACGTCAAGATCAGGCTGTTTGCAAACAAAGTGTTATTTATACACAAATCGAGGCTTTAGCCTAATCCGTGACATTTTAGTTGATATCGGTCTCAGGAAAAACGATTCGTGTGGGCAATTAGCCCTCCAAAAGAAGAAGAAGAAGAAGAAGAGAGTATACGCGAGTAAATAAAATAAATTGTTAGTTATTTTGGGATGGTTGTGTTTCTCCGTTCCCAAAAGGATCCCGATGGTCCGCAGCCGTTTATTGTCATAATTCCACTAGTTCTTATGACCAGAATACACCCTTAGTTATTTTTCTAGAAGGGGAGCATCTTGTGGTATTTGAGAACTTAAAATTCCCTGGATCTTATATCCAAAAAAAAAAAAATCAAAATTATTCGATATGAAAATGACCACTGGTTTATCTTTTGGAGTTCATCTTATGTTGCAAGAACTTTGTAATACTGAGAGCAAATAAGAGAAATATATTCTTCATTTAAACAAATAATGGTTATAAACTCATTAGGAATTAATAATGAAAGTTAGTATTCTCCTTTCATGGTCGATCAATGAATTATAGTATGATAGCTATTAGCATGCCCATAGGAATCATGTAGTTCTGCAGCCAATTTTTGAAAAAAAAAAAAAAAATTTGCATCCAACACTTTAACTAGAGATATGCTTGGATCTCTGGTTTATGAATCCATTAAGTAGAAACTAGGTAAGTTTGATACTATCAAAGATGTATGAGATTTCTTGGCTCATTAATTTATATCGCATGCCTTAGGCATGCGATATAAATTAATACTATGAGTTTTACTTTGTTATATTCAATACCTGAGATGAACTATCACTATCTAAGCCAAAATAGCATTGTTCAGGCGATGCTAAATTATTTTATAAATACTGATGCTATTGTTGGGTAATGGGCCAAAATAGGCCTTGTAGACGCAATGGCGCTTTGTAGGCGCACTTTGCACTTCGCATCATCGCGAGGAGCTTGAGGAACTTTAAATTTTCCTAGATCATGAGGATCTGATGGTGGAGACTGTTCGGATCAAGATAAATGAGATCAATTGACCGTTGATCATCAGATCAGGATCAGAATTGATTGATCAGATGAAGGGTCAAGATGCGGTAATCAAATCACGATCGCGATCGCGATCCAACGGCTCACACCCCTTGGTTGACCGGTTAACAGGACGGTTGATGATTAAGACACCCATCCGATCGTTGGTTGGTGATAGGCACCCGTCCGATCATATGGTTAGAGATAAGACAACGGTCCGATCGTGAAAAGGCGTATCAAAAACGTGCAACTGCCTATCTGATAACGCAATCATCAGATCATAATGGTGAAAAGGCGTATCGGAACATGGATCGGGTTATCTGATCGGCTGATCATCAGATCACGGCCGTGGATCGGCTTATCATCACAAAAGGACTTATTGATCAGACCGTTGATCGGATCCGATCAGATCTAACGGTGCAGATCAATTCCGAAGGGTTGCTTCCAAGGGACACCTAAAATCTATAAATAGGACCCTAAACCAAGAATTTTCATTCATTCCAAATCTTTCCGAATTGAGTTCAATCCGAATCAATTCTAGTCTTCTTCTCTTTTAGGCATTTGCATACTTCCTAAGGGTAGTATAGCAATATTGCATTAAAAAAAGAGTAGCATTTTTTGTTCGAATTTTTTGGTGAATTGTAGTGATGCTTTCATCAAAGGAGACTGTTGTATCCTGGGAGATAATCATCATACTGACCATGAGCACCATTGCGGGATGAAATTGTCTTAAGGATATAGAGTATAACTCTAGCCTCAGTCTTATCAATTAGGTAGCCACCATCTGCCACATCCAATAACTATGAGTCTTTATCAATTCCTTATAACTATTTATCATGATTGTGAGCACGTTTGTACTAATCTGCTCTCCCATGATCCTTTATCCACCAAGGAAAAGATAAGTGAGTTGATAATTACTGAATAGAGAATACTACTCTCTCTATGATTTTGTGTTAGCTACCACATTATCTGTCCCTCCTGCTATTGCCTCTTCTACTGTTGTCCTCATAGTCATTGCTTTAGCTGCTTCTCGTGTTCTAAGTTCAGTTCAATGCCACTATTGAAAAAAAATATAACCAATCCTATCGAGAAATATACCGGACGTTAGAAAGAAAGAAGCAACATAAGCAAGAGAAGTCAAATCTCTTCTCATTGCTCTGTAGTTGTTGCCAATATTATTGAACTACAACCAATATTTAAGGTCTCTTCTAGCTAGTATATATACCCAATTTTTCTGCAGCGGACCTTGAGACATTGTTCACATTTTTACTAGCTAGCACCAACTTTCAATCTTCTGCATGTTTCGCAACATTTGGTACTTCTTCTTCTTGGTATTTTGATCTTCTTAATATTTTAATTTTACTCGTTATAATCTATTGAGGGGTAAAATTGTCATTACATTATTGATCGCTCACATTGGCGATGAGGTCACGCCCAATCCAAATGTCATGTTTGCCAGCTGGCCTGCTGGTGCAACATTCTAGCAACTAGCGTCTCTCATAATGAAGAAAGAGAAAAAGAGGAAAAAAGGGCCACGTCATGTGCGTGGGTTCTCCTAAGGGCCCCCTCATTAATATCCGGCAGTCAAGTCAATAGGCTGGAGCATTTAATGGTGCAGAAACGGTCATAATGACTTGGCCAGCATTTAATGGAATAAAAAGAAAGGAGAAAGCATGCCTCGGCCAACATGATGCTCTCATTCAAGCCAACTCCAACATAGCTCGACGAACATAACTCGGCCAGCCTCAAGCCTCAGCCAGCTTCAGCATAGCTCGGCTAACATAGCTCGGCCATCATAGCTCGGCCAGCCTCAGCATCAGCCAGCTTCAGCATAGCTCGGCCAACATAGCTCGGCTAACATAGCTCGGCCAGCCTCAGCCTCAGCCAGCTTCAGCATAGCTCGGCCAACATAGCTTGGCCATCATAGCTCGGCCAGCCTCAGCCTCGGCCAGCTTCAGCATAGCTCGGCCAGCCTCAGCCTCAGCCAGCTTCAGCATAGCTCAGCCAACATAGCTCGGCCAGCCTCAGCCTCAGCCAGCTTCAGCATAGCTCGGCCAACATAGCTCGGCCATCATAGCTCAGCCAGCCTCAGCATCAGCCAGCTTCATCATAGTTCGGCCAACATGCCTTGGCCAATATACCTCACTCTAGCTCGATTTCTACAACCGCGCTATATCCTTCGTACCAACGCAATTATGGCCTCATAAAGGCCATGTGCATCCACCTGCTTTAAGGCATTTAATGCCTTATTTCCTTCCATCATTAAGGCATTTATGGCTGCCACGTTGGCCCCCTTGGCACCTTTTGCACGGAAAAGATGGTGTCATGAAGCCAAGACAAGGAGTTCTTGACTCCATGCTTCACAGAAGTTTGACTCGGCCGACCACATTATACTTCGGCAGATTCGGCCAACCTTATGCCTCGGCAACTTGAGCTATTCTTATGCTTCTGCCATCAAGGCCAGACCATTCCTCGGCCATCCGATCCAAGCTACTTCAGACCTCTATGGAATCTAGCGCGGGAGAGTTCAAATTCACTGTAACAGAATAAGATTTCAAACAAGAAATCATGCCAAGACGTGGCCTAGGACCTACAATAGTGGCCTAGGGACCACGCAACCACTGAGTCTCGAGCCATCGGCCAGCTCTCCCCGCCTCCCAGCCGTCGATCCTCTAACTAACCAGATACGGATCCTATTGGCCCTATAACAACCTGATTCGAATCCGTTTCGAATCCCAACAACTTTCAGACCTCATCCAGAGCACGTCCAAGAAGTCAGGTGACCGCCTATAAATACTACCACCCTCAAGCCTCTCAGGTACGGCTATTCTACGCTCATTTTTCATTCACAGTTCTCACACTCCGCCATAAAAGCTCCCACGAGAGCTTGGAGGAACTCTTCCTCAGGGATCCTTCTCCCCATATTTGTTGATTGCTAGTCTCCACTGACTTGAGCATCAGAGGGTCTTCCACAGAGGGCCACCCCCAACGCCTCTCACGTGAGGACTGTCTTGCAGGTCCGCCCAGGAGGGAGCCCACGCTGCAGCCCGATCGCATCCGAGCCGGAGGACATATTTCAGCAGCAATAGATTGGCGCTAGAGGAAGGGCCTCAAGTCCCATTAAACTTGAAGAAAGGAGACAAGGATCTCGATTTGGAAGAGAACCTCTCCAATGGCTAATCGGAGAAGGGCAACTTCTGAAGCTCAGGACCATATCACCTCCTAGAGACCTGATCTGGTGAGTAGTGTGGCACCGCCGCCGCCACCAGCTGAGACTCCGTCACCACCAGCTGTCCCAGTGATCCAGGACCAGTTCGCCACACTGGTCCAGTAGGTCCAGGCCCTGACCCGTCTGGTTCAGGAGCGCCTTACAGCTCCCCATCCAGTTATAGCTGCCCCTGCTCCATGCCCCCGAAGAAGCCGTAGCTCCTCTTTCTTTAGCCACTTCTTCTGGTCCGCATGGAGTCGTGGACTCCCCACATCGACCTAAGGAGGCCAGACCAGTCCCGCAAGGGGGCTGCGACAAGGATCTCCCCAGATCTCGACGGGCCCGATCCCTCTCTTCGGTGTCCTCTCACCACGACTCAATGTCGTCTCTGCCTTCTCCCTGCCTCGGCACAATAGATCGGCTTCCATAGCCGCGCTATGCGCACCAAGGCATTTATGGCCTCATAAAGGCTATGTGCATCTACTGGCTTTAAGACATTCAATGCCTTATCTCCTTCCATCATTAAGGCATTTATGGCTGCCACGTTGTCCCCTTGGCACCTTTTGCATGAGGAAGGATGGCGTCATAAAGTCAAGACAAGGAGTTCTTGACTCCATGCTTCACAGAAGTCCGACGGCCAGCTTCAGCCTCAGCCAGTGGGCCTACCGCACCACCCAGAGAGTTCTCACAGGCAGGACCCCATTCTGGATGGCCTTTGGTGCGGAAGCTATCATCCCCGTGGAGATAGGACTTCCCTCTCCGCTGGTGCTATCATGCCTCCAGAGTCAAAGAGAAATCTTTCTCGTCCGGTGATCTTGTCCTCCGGAGAGCATCCGTCTCCAAACCGCTGGAGCAAGGAAAGCTGGCTTCGAACTGGGAAGGCCCCTATCAAGTGATGGAAGTCATCGGACCTGGCACCTACAAGCTCCAGGATCTGAACGGAAAATCCATTCCTTGGACATGGAATTCAGACAACCTCCGCATATATCATCAGTAGGGTACGCCTTCTACGGGCCCGCCTCATTAATTTTGTTGGCATGTTGTTTTTATGATTTATGGCATGGTCACCACAATCACTTCTCCAAAAAATCATAATGAAAAAATGGATGCCACTTGCTAACTCTCGGCACGACCGATCTGTCTCCTCGACCAGGAAATCTTCGAACCTCGGCTGGGCCGAGTTCTGATCTCCATACCTCGGCAGGGCCGAGTCCTTATCTCCAAACCTCGGCAGGGCCAAGCCTTAATCTCCGAACCTCGGTAGGGCCGAGCCTTTATCTCTAAACCTCGGCTAGGCCGAGTCCCTGATCTTCGAGCCCCGGTCAAAGCCGGAGTGCATCTCTTATTATCATAAGCCCCGGCCAGTGCCGGAGTGCATCTCTTATTATCGGAAGCCCCGACCAGAGCCGGAGTGCATCTCTTATTACCGGAAGCCCCGGCCAGAGCCGAAGTGCATAAGCCCTGGCCAGAGCCGGAGTGCATCTCTTATTATCGGAAGCCCCAGCCAAAGCCAGAGTGCATTTCTTATTACCGGAAGCCCCGACCAGAGCCGAAGTGCATAAGCCCCGGCCAGAGCCGAAGTGCATCTCTTATTATCGGAAGCCCCGGCCAGAGCCGGAGTGCATCTCTTATTACCGGAAGCCCCGGCCAGAGCCGAAGTGCATAAGCCCCGGCCAGAGCCGGAGTGCATCTCTTATTACTGGAAGCCCTGGCCAGAGCCAAAGTGCATAAGCTTTGGCCAGAGCTAGAGTGCATCTCTTATTATCAGAAGCCCCGGCCAGAGCTGGAGTGCATCTCTTATTATCGGAAGCCCCGGCCAGAGCCGGAGTGCATCTCTTATTACCGAAAGCCCCGGCCAGAGCCGAAGTGCATAAGCCCCGGCCAGAGCCGGAGTGCATCTCTTATTATCGAAAGCCCCAGCCAGAGCCGGAGTGCATCTCTTATTACTGGGAGCCCCGGCCAGAGCCGAAGTGCGTAAGCCCCGGCCAGAGTCGGAGTGCATCTCTTATTATCGGAAGCCCCGGCCAGAGCCGGAGTGCATCTCCTATTTATCTGAAACCTCGGCCAAGACCGAGTGACATATCAAAACTCGTAATTTATTATTTGGAAGCCTCGGTTACAACCAAGTGACATGTTTGGAAGCCTCGGTTATAGCCGAGTAGCATCTTGGGAAGGCTTGGTAACAACCGAGTAATATATTTCTAAAGGCTCGGCAACAACCGAGTAATAAATTTCCAGAGCCTCAGCCAAAGACTTTCTGAACGCTCGACAACAATCAAGTAATAAATTCATCTATAAAAGTACGCTCTTTCTAGACCCATTTTTATTCATTGAATTAAATTCAGTTTTTAAAAGGCCTGCGAAATTTTTATAACTCTCTTTGAAAGTTACAATGAGAAGCAGGTCATATAAATCCTCGGCCGAGCCGAGCGATCTCTGTACCTTGGCAGCGCCACGTAAAATATAATCTTAAAGGCTCGGCTACAACCGAGTAACGATCTCCATACCTTGGCAGTGCCAAGTAAAATATAATATTGAAAGCTCGACTACAACCGAGTAACGATCTCCGTACCTTGGCAGAGCCAAGTAAAATATAATATTGAAGGCTCGGCAACAACCGTGTAATAAATTTCCTGAAGACTCGGCAACAATCGAGTAATATATTTATGAAGGCTCGGCAACAACCGAATAATAAATTTCCTAAAGACTCGGCAACAACTGAGTAATAAATTTCCAGAGCCTCGCAACAATTGAGTAATAAATTTCTTGAATTTTTGAAGGCTCGGCAACAACCGAGTAACAAATTTCTTGAAGGCTCGGCAACAACCGAGTAATAAATTTCTTGAATTTCTTGAAGGCTCGACAACAACCGATTGAAGGCTAGGCAACAACCGAGTAACAAATTTCTTGAAGACTCGGCAACAACCGAGCAATAAATATATATTGAAGGCTCGGCAACAATCGAGTAATAAATTTCCTGAAAAAAGTATGCCCTTAGTAAACTTCATTGAATTAAATTAAATTTAGCTTCTGAAGGCCTGCAAAATTCTTATAACTCTCTTTGAAAGCTGCAATAAGAAGCAGGTCATATAAATCCTCGGCGACTCTGTACCTTGGCAGCGCCAAGTAAAATATAATCTTTATAATCCTCGGCTGGCCCGAGCGATCTCCGTACCTTGGCAGCGCCAAGTAAATATAATGTTGAAGGCTTGGCAATACCGAGTAATTTATTATTTGAAGGCTCGGCAACACCGAGTAATTTATTATTTGAATTTTGAAGCCTCGGCTACAACCGAGTAACGGTCTCCGTACCTTGGCAGTGCCAAGTAAAATATAATCTTGAAGGCTCAGCTACAACCGAGTAACGGTCTCGTACCTTGGCAGCGCCAAGTAAAATATAATCTTGAAGGCTCGGCTACAACTGAGTAACGATCTCCGTACCTTGGCAGCGCCAAGTAAAATATAATCTTGAAGGCTCGGCTACAACCGAGTAATGGTCTTCGTACCTTGGCAGCACCAAGTAAAATATAATCTTGAAGGCTCGGCTACAACCGAGTAACGGTCTCTGTACCTCGGCAACAACCGAGTAATATATTTCTGAAGGCTCGGCAACGACCGAGTAATAAATTTTCAGAGCCGGAGTGCATCTCTTACTATCAAAAGCCTCGGCCAGAGCCGGAGTGCATCTTTCACTATCAAAAGCCTTGGCCAATCCGAGTGATACAACACTAAAGCTTGTCCCAACCGGATAATCTCTCACACTCTAGCGCAACTAAAGCGCCTTATTTTACTTCAGCAAGAGGGCCGCCCAGGCCTTTCTCTAACCTACAAGAGATAAACACTTCCTCTACAGAGGATCGAATGACATGTTCCCCAAATAAGATTGCTCCAGAATTCTACTCCCTATATCCGAAGTTACATTCAGACTAGGGAGTGGGGGGCATGTTTGACGGGTAAAATCATCATTACATTATTGATCGCTCACATTGGTGATAAGGTCGCACCCAATCCAAATGCCTTGTTTGCCAGCTGGCCTGCTGGTGCAACATTCTAGCAACGAGCGTCTCGTCATAATAAAGAAAGAGAACAAGAGGGAAAAAGGGCCACGTCATGTGCGTGGGTTCTCCCAAGGGCCCTCTCATTAATATTCGGCAGTCAAGTCAATAGGCTGGAGCATTTAATGGTAACAGAAACGGTCATAATGACTTGGCCAGCATTTATGGAATAAAAAGAAAGGAGAAAGCGGGCACTCAAGCCCGCTTCATTTAGGCCAAGCCATGCCTTGGTGCTCTCATTCAAGCCAACTCCAACATAGCTCGGCCAGCCTCAAGCCTCAGCCAGCTATAGCATAGCTCAGCCAACATAGCTCGGCCATCATAGCTCGGCCAGCCTCAGCATCAGCCAGTTTCAGCATAGCTCGGCCAACATAGCTCGGCCAACATAGCTCGGCCAGCCTCAACCTTGGCCAGCTTCAGCATAGCTTGGCCAACATAGCTCGGCCAACATAGCTCGGCCAGCCTCAGCCAGCTTCAGCATAGCTCATCCAATATACTCGGCCATCATAGCTCGGCCCAGCCTCAGCATAGCTCGGCCAACATAGCTCGGCCATCATAGCTCGGCCAGCCTCAGCATCAGCCAGCTTCATAGTTCGGCCAACATGCCTCGGCCAATATACCTGGCACTCTAGCTCAGTTTTCCACAACCGCGCTATGTCCTTCGCACCAACGCAATTATGGCCTCATAAAGGCCATGTGCATCCACCGCATTTAATGCCTTATTTCCTTCCATCATTAAGGCATTTATGGCTACCACGTTGGCCCCCCTTGGCACTTTTGTGCAGGAAGGATGGCGTCATGAAGCCAAGACAAGGAAGTTCTTGACTCCATGCTTCATAGAAGTCCGACTCGACCGACCACATTAAACTTCGGCAGATTCAGCCAACCTTATGCCTCGGCAACCCGAGCTATTCTTATGCTTCTGCCATCAAGGCCAGACCATTCCTCAGCCATCTGATCTGACCTACTTCAGACCTCTGCGGAATCTGGCGCAGGAGAGTTCAAATTCACTGTAACAGAATAAGATTCCAAACAAGAAATCATGCCAAAACATGGCCTAGGACCTACAATAGTGGCCTAGGGACCACGCAACCACTGAGTCTCGAGCCATCGGCCAGCTCTCTGCCTCCCAGCCATCAATCCTCTAATTAACTAGATACGGATCCTACCGGCCCTGTAACAACCTGATTCGAATCCATTTCAAATCCCAACAACTTTCAGACCTCATCCAGAGCACATCCAAGAAGTCAGGTGACCGCCTATAAATACTACCACCCTCAAGCCTCTTAGGTACGGCTATTCTACGCCCATTTTTCATTCACAGTTCTCACACTCTGCTATAAAAGCTCCCACAGAGCTTGGAGGAACTCTTCCTTAGGGATCCTTCTTCCATATTTGTTGATTGCTGGTCTCCACTGACTTGAGCGTCGGAGGGTCTTCCGTAAAGGGCACCCCCAATGCCTCTCGCGTGAGGACTGTCTTACAGGTCCGCCCAGGAGGGAGCCCACGCTGCAGCCCGATCGCGTCCGAGCCAGAGGACAGATTTCAGCAGCAACATAATCATATGAGGGTTTGCATCTAAAGAGGAGAAGCTACGTTATCTTCTTGTTTATTGCTAAATGAAAGGATGATTCAATTGGAATCTGAATGCTTCTACAGGATCAAAAGCCCAAATGATAACTCTTTGGCTGTTTTTTTTTTTTTTTTGGTTCAGACCGTAGGTTGTTACAAGGATTAATGACCAGCTTTAGAAAGAAATGCACAGTCTAGCCGAAACCGTCTGTTTTTGGCTTGCCAAAGGAAGTTGATTTGAAGAGGAGGAAGAGAAGCATGTGGCAATAGAGGAGATACGAAGGCTTTTATGGGAGCTGTTGATTTTTTTCTTCATTAAGCGTATCAGATAGATACGATTAAGGTGGTCCTATATTCAATATCGAGGGATTACGTGAATTCAAATTTGAATCCATGATTAAGATAAGCATCCCTCAACCATATCCGTTTGAAGCGCCTCTATGATGGACAGATAAGGTATAAAGAAATATAAAATAGGGAGGTTCCTGCGCCTAGTCTCTACAAGGAAGTTTACACCATTGTTGAGAGAGACCGTAAGGTATGGAAGAGCCTTACCCTGATCAGAAAGAAAAATCAACCTTATTTGATTATATTTAATTTTAGTCTATTATTTGGTATCAGAGCATATAAAAATACCTCTGCTTTGATTATTGGGATTATTTCCATTAATATATGAATCTGATAAAATCCTTGTGAAACAATCATTATATCATTTATTGATAAAGAGGGCAAGACATTCTTCATCTCTATTTCTCTCATATAGGGATAGTCCAAAGGAGAGGCTACTGGTAGTACCCTAGATTATTTGACCCAATGGGCGTACGGTAGGGATATTAGGATGTACCAATAAGGAAGCTACTGATAGTACCTTGGTGCGTTTGACCCAACTACCTATGTACCGAAGAGTTAATAGGTCATTAAGAATCATCTGAAAGGGCATTAGATCAATAAACTCTTAATATTCAATTTATTTAATTTAGTTTTGTTTAAGAGATGCATCAGTAAGATCTATGCCATGAAGCATGTACCTATATGTTCGCTCACCCTTTTGGATATAGTTTAAATAAAAGAGAAATTAAATATCTCGCGATCAAATCACCATGGGAGGAAGCATGGGTTTCCTTGCTTACACATTTTTTGGGTTTCTTGTTTATATATTTTTTGGATATATATGATGATGTGCGCCTCTTACGGAATGAGGACGATGAAAGATGCCTCTTACGAAAAAAATGGCATCCATACCGGATTAAAAAAAAAAAAAAGGTAAAAGCTGCCAGCCTAGGCCACAGCCAGCTGGGCCAGGCGTTTGGGCCCAGCCGGTGCTGGCCCAGCGCCAGGCGTTGGTAGCGCCTGGGCCAAGCGCTGGCCAGGTGCCTGGGCCAGCGCCTGGCTGGCCCAGCAGCCTGGACCATGCGCTAGCCCAGTGCCTAGGCGCTTGGGCCCAGCGATTGGTTGGCCCAGTGACCTGGGCCCAGCCACGCTGGCTAGCCAGCGCCTGGCTAGCCCAGTGGCCAGATTGGCCTAGGCACTAGCCTGGGCCAGCCATTGGCAGGCTGGGCATGCATCTAGCCTGGTTTGCATCAGGTTGGGTCGCACGCCTAGTTTGGGTTGTGCGACAGCCTGGGCTACATCACATCTGATTCGAAAAATTTTAGAATGATTAAAAGATTTTTGGTTAAATTAAACTATTGAAATTAGGTGAGGATGACGGGCTGCTGGCTCGTCCATCAAGTGTTGGGCCTGGCCTATTTATGTTCAATTATATTTATAATTATGTGTATAAATTTTATGAATTATGCATGAATCTTAAGTGACATAATTGAGCATAAAATTTAAATAATGTCTAAGTGATAAATATAATTGAATATTTGAGGAGTAGCCACAACTTCCTTAATCATAAAATTGTATATAAAGTTAATAAATCACATAAATAATAGACATTAATTGTAATTAATTATATGATATTGTTGACCCCATATTAATTTTGATGAAACACAAAGCAATTAAGTATTATGCTAATATTATATCTGTCAAGTTCAATCAATTTCAGATTATTCATCATAGAACAATACACTTTATTTATCCGGGTATATTGTAATTCATAATATAAGGTAGTACAATTCATTTGACAAAATGACTTTCAAGTTTAATTATATTTGCATTGTCTTGAATTGGATTCAATTATCCTACAAGTTCCTATTTATAATTCTATTTTGAATCATCACCAGATTATGTTCTTAAACTATCTGTATTTCTATTGCCTTTAGATTAGATGCTTAATGCTTGAATCTTGGTTTACCAATCTTTGATTTGGAATACCAGATTCTATTTCCTTTGGATTGGATGCTTAATGCTTGAATCTTAGATTATCAATCTTTGATTTGGAATACTAGATTCTGTTGCCTTCTATTGCCTTCAGTTGTTGGCTTACTTAGCTTGCATGTATTTATTATTTAACGACTGGTTCCTTGTAATTGGATTTTGGGAATGCCCTAATACTTCAAACTTGGCATGCTAGATGTTGGAGTTGGCATGCTAAGTTTTCCACACCTTCTACCGGCTCTCTGGTGCTTCATTCTGGCATGCTAATTTATGATTCTCGCATGCTAGTTTGGAATTTTGGCATACTGATTTACTTGCTTATTCGGCTGATATTTTTTGGATGAAAAGTTGGAATGCCAACTTTCTTTTCTAGCATGCAAGAATTCAAAGTCGGGCTGCCAGATTTTTAAGGCCCTCTGTTGGAAGTTTAAGAGCTCTAAATTAGAATGCCAACTTGTCTTTTGGCATGCTAATTTTCATAAGCTCACGGCTGGGTTTCTTGTGATTCAAAAAATTGGAATGCTAACTTTTCTCTTGGCATACCGGTTTCATTCGTTGGAATGCCAATTATTAAAATACTTCAGTTGGTTCCCTGATTCTAAAATCTCAGCAGGTTACCGTTTGGATTTTGGCATGTACTTTAACATTTTTAGCATATCGACTTTTGGTTTTTGGAATGCCAACATTATTGAAGTCTTGGCTGGCTTCTTTGTGCTATATGTTGGAATGTCAATTTTGTACTTTTAGCATTCCAACTCCTTGCCTCCTCTCGGCTGGTTCCATTCTATGTTGATTAGTTGGGATACCAATTTGTATGGATTGGAATAATACTTCTTCTATTGTTACCGTTTGAATTTCTTTTCATGGCCTTCTCTTGGCCAGTTCTCTCTCTCTCTCACTCCCTTCTTTATTTCACAACGGCTATATCTTGATGTTCTTATTATAAATAGTAGAGATAAACAGTGTTTAAGTGAAGAAAGCAATAGTGATTTTAAAAAGAAAAATTAAAAAATATCAAAAAAATATTAAGAGAAAAATCATTTGAAGAGAGATTTTTTGAGGACTATTGGAGTATTGCTTTGATTATTTTTCAATCTATCAAGTTCATTTATTGCTGATTTTTTAACTGGTCTTAAAGCTCCATCTACCCTCATTGAAGAGCATTCAAATCTTCCTCGAAGACTTCTATTGTGCTGCTGCGTTTATTAAAGAAAGAAGCAACTTCAGGATTAGCTATTCAAGTTGATAAGTATTTCTATTGTTTAAATCTGCTCATATCTAGGAGCTTATTGTATTAAACATTTTATCACTTGTGCTTTGATTTGTTTCATAGTTGTGAAACGTGTTTGGGTAGAGGTCTACCCGGATTTATATTTGTAAGGCTTGCTTGTGCCCGGAAACAAGTGTTGCTAGCTAGGTTGGCTAGTGGTGATTTATTTGTAAGGCTTGCTTGTGCCCGAAAATAAGTGTTACTAGCTAGGTTGGCTAGCGGTGATTAGTGGAATACCTAAGGTATTCTTGGGAGTGGATGTAGGTGCAGAGTTGGCACCGAACCACTATAAATATTGTGTGTTTGATTGTGATATATTTTTTGTGATTGATTGCGTACTAGATTCACTTCACTACATAATACTCATTTGTAAAAGAACATAAGTGCACATACTTGATAGCCGATTAAATTTTTAAGAAACCCAATTCACCCTCCTCTTGGGTTGCTAGATCTGGGCAATAAGTGGTATCAGAGCAGGTGCTCTTGTTGTTAAGCCCTAAAAGCTTAGAGCTAAAGATTATGGCAACCTTGTTTAGGGAGGGACAATCCACTAATAGGCCACCGTTATTTAATGGCACAAATTATGGATATTGAAAAGCTAGAATGAAAATTTTCATTCAAGCACTTGACTATGACCTATGAAGTATCATAGTAAATGGTCCTCACACACCCACAACTAGACTAGATAACATGGTGATTCCTAAACCATAAACGAAATGGGATGAACATGATAAAAAGTTGGCTAGCTCAATGCTAAGGTCGTGAATGTTTTATATTGCTCATTGGATGCTAATGAATTTAATCGCATATCTACTTCTTTATCTGCTAAAGAGATTTGGGATAGATTAAAAGTTACCCATGAGGGTACTAATCAAGTGAAAGAATCTAAGATAAATATGATTGTCCTTAAATATGAATTATTTAAGATGGATGCTAGTGAATCAATTTCTGAAATGTTTACTAGATTTACTGATATCATAAACGAGCTTAAAAGCCTTGGTAAATCATATACTAATGTTGATCTTGTGAGGAAGGTACTGCGATCTTTGCCTAGGTCTTGGGAGGCCAAATCACTGCTATTCAAAAGGCAAAGGATCTTAATGTTTTACCCCTGGAAGAATTGTTGGGATCCTTAATGACTCATGAGCTTCAAATCAAACAACACACTGATGAGGACAAGTCAAAGAGAAGAAGGACTATGGCTCTTAAAATTTTGAAGAAAGAGTCAGATGAATCTGAGGATGATAGTGATGATGAGGACATGGCCCTCATTACTAAAAATTTAAGAGATTCATGAAAAGAAAAGTTGAAGGAAAAAGGAAACCATTTACAAGAGGAGATGGGTATAAAGAAAAGGAAAAAGAAATTATCTGTTATGAATGCAAGAAGCTAGGGCACTTTAAATCGGAATGTCCACAACTAAAGAAAGGTCCCAAGAAATATAAGAAAAAGGCAATGATGGCTACATGGAGTGATTCTGAAAATTTAAGCTCCGAGGGAGAAGAAAAGAATGAAGTGGCTAATCTTTGCTTCATGGGAACAACGAGAAGGGAAGTCCAAGTTTCTTTGATGATTTTTCATTTGAAGAACTACATGGTGCATTCTATGAGTTAGTTGATGGTTTTGCTAACCTTAGTTCCAAAAATAAAGATTTGAAAAATCAAATGCAAAACCTAGTTTTAGAAAATAATAAATATATTGAAGAAAATAATTTTTGAAGAAAGAAAACAAAGATTTGAAAAATAAAGTTGACAGACTTAAACCTATAGTAGATAAATTTACTTTAAGTTCTTTAAAAATAAATATGATTTTAGATAGCCAAAAGCTATTTTTGACAGAGCAGGATTAGGATATAATCCTCTTAGAAAATAAAAATCTTTGAAAAATATTTTCATACATGCTGGTCAATCTCTAATACTTGCTTTAAATGTGGTTTAAAGGGACATAAGTCCTATGCATGTGATAGTATTAGAAAGGTTTGGGTTCCAAAAGGAACCATTTTTCTAATCCCAAAGGATCCAAGAAAGCTTGGGTACCTAAGAGCAAGACGTGACATTATGTTTGCAGGTGTGTCTTGCAACCCATGGATCTAAATAAAATGGTATCTTGATAGTAGGCATTCAAGGCACATGAGTGATGAATCACAGTTCATCACTTTAGAAGCTAAAGATGGAGGTATAGTCACCTTTGGAGATAATGGCTAAGGTAAAATCATTGGAATTGGTAAAATTGGTGTCACACCTCATACATATATTGAAAATGTCTTGTTAGTTAATGTTTAAAGCATAACTTGTTAAGTATTAGTCAATTATGTGACAAAGGTTTTAAAGTGATTTTTGAATTGTCTGTTTGCATTGTTTCAAATCATGCTGCTAATTGCATGAAACTTATTGGTCATAGGCATGAAAATTTTTATACTATTGATTTGAATAATTAAATGACCATGACTTTGATTATTTAGTTGCTATGAATGCTAAAATTGCTGAATTGAGTTGGTTATGGCATCGTAGACTTGCACATGTTATCATGAATCTTCTTTCAAAACTACTTAAAAGGGATTTAGTCAAAGGTTTACCAAAATTAAATTTTGAAAAAGATAAGATTTATGATGCATGTCAACTAGAAAAACAAACTAGAGTTTCATTTAAATCTAAAAATATGATTTTAACTAATAAACCATTAAAATTATTGCATATGGATTTATTCGGACCAACTAGAACTACAAGTCTAGAAGGTAAGCATTACGGTTTTGTAATTATGATGATTTCTCTCGATTTACTTGGGTTTTATTTTTAGCTAGAAAAGATGAAATATTTTCTGCATTTCAAAACTATTTAAAAAGATTACAAATGAAAAGGGATTTTCAGTTTTATCAATTCAGAGTGATCAAGAAAAAGAATTTAAAAATCATTTCTTTGAAAGTTTTTGCAAAGAGCATGGCATTAATCATAATTTTTCTGCACCTAGGACACCTCAACAAAATGGAGTTATAAAGCAAAAATCGAACCTTGAAAGAAATGGCTCGAACCATATGTGTGAGAGCAATCTCCCAAAGTACTTTTGGGCAGAAGCAATTAACACCTCATGTTACATTTTAAACCAAGCCTTGATTAGACCTATTTTGAAAAAGACCCCTTATGAGCTTTACAAAAATTGAAAACCCAACATTGCATATTTTTGTATTTTCGGATGTCGATATTTTATATTGAATAATGGAAAATCAAATCTTGACAAGTTTGATCCAAAATATGATAAAGGTATTTTTCTTGGTTACTCTTCTTCTAGTAGAGCTTACAGAGTTTTCAACAAAAATACTTTAGTAATAGAAGAATTAATTCATGTCACTTTTGACGAAACTAATGATCTTCCAATGAGGGAGAGAAAGGCTATTGATGATGCAGGAGAAATTAAAAATCAAGTGAAGGAAATTACTTTGGAGGAAAAAGAAGACACAAATATTCAAACCAATCAAGAAAAGGTAAATCATGAAAAACCACAAGGTAATCATGACCTAGAAAAGGATTGGAGGTATGTACACAATCACCCTAAGGAATTTATTATTGGTGATATCTGGCATAGTATTAAAACTAGATTTTCATTTAAAGATACTTATAATAACTTAGCATTTGTATCTCATACTGAACCTAAATGTTTTGAAGATGCTAAAGATGATATAGAATGGATAAATGATATGCATGAAGAGTTAAATCAATTTGAAAGAAATAATGTATGGACTAGTTAATAGACCACATGATCATCCAATATTAGGACTAAATGAGTATTTAGAAACAAGTTGGATGAGTATGGTAATATAGTTAGAAACAAAGCAAGACTAGTAGCTAAAGGTTATTGTCAGGAAGAAGGAATTGATTTTGATGAACTTATGCCCCTGTTGCTAGACTAGAAGCCATTAGATTGTTACTTGCTTTTGCATGCTTTATGAATTTTAAATTATATCAAATGGATGTTAAAAGTGCTTTCATAAATGGATATATTGCCAAACAAGTTTTGTCGAGCAACCACCAGGATTTGAGAATCACTTGTTTCCAAATCATGTTTTCAAATTGAACAAAGCATTGTATGGTTTGAAGCAAGCTCCTCGAGCATGGTATGAACGATTAAGCAAATTCTTGATTAGAAATAAATTCATTAGAAGAAATTTGATACAACACTTTTTATTAAAAGAGAAAATGATGATATGCTTATTGTCCAAATTTATGTTGATGACATCATTTTTGGTTCTACTAATAAAATATTATGTCAAAACTTTGCAAAGTTATGCAGGGAGAGCTCGAGATGAGCATGATGGATAAATTAAACTATTTTCTTGAACTACAAATCAAGCAAAGTGATGATGGAACCTTTATTTTCCAAAGAAATATATCAAAGAAATGTTAAAAAAATTGGCATGGAGACTTCCAAGTATATCAGTACACCTATGAGCTCTTCTTGTAGACTAGACTCTTGTAGTACTAATAAAAGTGTTGATTTGAAATTATATAGAGGAATGATATGGTCTTTATTATATTTGACTGCTAGTAGGCTAGATATATTATTAGTGTATGCATGTGTGCTAGATATCAAGCTAACCCTAAGGAACCCCATTTATTAGCTGTTAAGAGAATTTTTAAATATTTAAGTGGTTCAGTAAACTTAGGATTATGGTATGACAAACAATCTAGCATAGACTTAATAGGGTACACTGATTCAGATTTTGCATATTGTAAATTAGATAGAAAATCTACTAGTGGAACTTATCAATTTATAGGTGTTAATTTAATCTCATGCTTTAGCAAGAAACAAACTTCAGTGGCACTGTCCATAGCTGAGGCTAAGTAATTGCGGCTGGAAGTTGTTGCACTTAAATCTTATGGATTAAACAACAACTAGAAGATTATGGCATCAAACTTAAAGATATTTCAATAAAATGTGATAATACTAGTGCTATCAATTTAACCAAAAATCCTATTCAGCACTCTAAGACAAAACATATAGAGATTAGGCATCATTTTATTAGAGATCATGTTAATAATAGTAATATTATGCTTAAGCATGTTTGTACTGATCTGCAGCTCGCTGATATTTTCACAAAACCCTTTGATGAATCAAAATTTTGTGAAATTAGAAGAGAGCTTGGTATGCTTGACCCTTCTATTTAAATGAGTCATCATGATTGTTTAATTTATATACACACCTATCTTATTGTGATTACATGAATTTTATGTCATATGAATTGCAACTGTTTGATCTTCATACTCCTTATTTTAATATTTTTATTGGATCACTTTCAAATTATTTTGGATGATGTAATGAATGAACAAAATCTTTTTTCTGGTATTTTAATCGGTCTACCGGTTTTCATGTTTTGGTATTCCACTTTTTGTCAACCGGTCTTCTAGTTTTCCTATTTTGGAATACCAACTTTGCATTATTGGCTTTCCAAAATGGAGATAGGAACCGGCTGCCTTAAGAACCTGTGTCTTGCCATTTTATTTTCCCAAGCCAAACCATGCCCCATTCCCCTCTCTTCCAAAGCCAGACGTCTTCTTCCCATTCCCTTCAAGCTTTCACTCTTCATCCTCTTCAAATTCCCTTGCTTTCTTTGGATCAATGGCTCCCAAAGGTAAATCTTTGCGTGGATCATCATCCCGAGGCATTAGTGAGTGCTCTCCTTCTAATCCTTCTAGCTTTCAATCTATGATTAGAATATCTGTAGCATTTGAAAAAATTGTTGATTTTGAGTTTCTAGCTTCTGAAAATTTTCATTAGAGAAAATTTAGCATATCAAGGTTGGAAACACTTACTTAAGACAAACCTACCCATTTACCCCGATCTTGTTAAAATCTTTTATCATAATATTAGTTTTGGAAATGATAGAGTAACTTCTATTGTTAAAGGTGTTAGAATCGAATTTGATGAAAATTTCTTGAGTCAAATTTTGAACATTTCAAGTACTGATCTTAGTGATGATACTCTTGAAGATAGGAAGTATAAATTAGAAACTGTTCTGGATATTGATGATGCTTCTAATATTGATAGTGTTTTTGCTAAAGATCTGAATGCAGAAATGAGATTACTTCATAGTATTGTTTCTCTGTCTTACTTCTAGGAGTGGTAGCTTCGACTATGTAAATGACCGAGGCTTAACTTTCATGTTTCATGTTGTAACTCAAACTCATCTACACCTGCCTAGAAAAATGATTTATGTGATGAGAGAGGCTGTTAGTAGATCTAGAGCTGCCCTACCCTATGGTCTACTTCTTACCCATGTATTTAATTATTTCGATGTTGATGTTAGGGGTGAGAATGTCTACCACCTTAGTGATAATGATGTTTACAATGAGCATGTCTTAATTCGTATGGGTTTTGCTAAGGTAGATGGCCTTTGGACTAGGAGCAAAGGAAAAATGCAACTAATTCATGCACCTGTCCAGGGAAGCAATCTACTGTGCCTCAGAAATTTTTCACTGAACATCAAAGTTACCCTTCTGTTTTGCTGAAAATCAAAATTATCCTTCTGATTCTAATGTACCTTAGAATTTTACTTTTATGTTTATTGATCCTCCTATAAATTACACTTACATGTTTGCTGAACAGGGTTTTATGCCTATGGACCCAATCCTTCTATTAATATTAATCCTTCTTTTATTAACAATCCTACTGCTGATCCGAATCCACCAATGTTCCACCACCCGCTCAAAATCCTTTCCAACCCAGTCATCCTATGGTTACCAAAATAGACTCTGATAATATGGAGACTTTGGTTCGTAGGATTTCTGATGTTGTTTCTCTTGGTGGATATGTCAATAGTTCATCTTCTTGTTCTTCTGATACTACCATGATTCTCCACATATCTTCAATGTTCTCTACCCTAAGTAAAATCAAATTAATCCTATATGATTTACAACGCAGTGTGACCATCATTAAAGGAAAAGCTTTCAATTATGGTACTATGATGGACATTTCTAATTTCTTTGCCGAGTTAGGCAAGCTGAGAAAGGATGTAAACTCTTTGTTGGATAGTGCTGGCATTGCAAGTAATGAGATGTCTTCTTTTAGATTGCAAAATGTCAAGGCCCAGTGTGCTCTTGATAGTTATTCTAGGCTCATTACTGAGTACCACAATATGCAACAAGAAATTCAATCTTTTATATTTCAGTTGTCTCCTAATGTTGAAGACCCCACTCGACGTCCTGCCCCTCATTTGAGGTCATCTCGTCCTTCCAGACGTGCTCATGGATCTTCTTTGTCTTCTCGCGTTGATATCATAGACTGATGATGCTTCTAGATTTTTGCTTATGCTGCTCCTTCCTATGTTACTTCTGTTATTATGGACTTATGTTGTTTTGAAACTATGTTTCTTATTTATTATGTTTGTATGGATTGTATAACTGCGCTTACCATTGCAAACCAATGTGTATATTGGCTTATAAGTTATTAATGACATGTTTGTATGGTTTGTAAGATTTGTTTAATTTCATCTGCACTTCACAATATCTGCTTAATGTTAAAAATTTTATGCTTATCATTATTTGCTATACTTTATTCATTTCATTGAAGAAAAGACATACAGTAATAGATATAAACTCTTTCACTTTCTTTTGATTAATGATAAAAAGGAAAGAAACGGAAAGCATACACTCTGATTTTAAAAGCCTTTATAAATTTTTTTTTGAAATAAAATGCACTTCATAATCATGGGGGAGAAATAAAAGACACACATTCTGACTTTCAACATTATATTTCGAAAACTTGTTTTAAAAAATGAAACGGGAGAAATGGAAAGCACACACTTCACAATTTTAAAGCTTTCATACATTCTATTTTTTTTCTAGAAAAATCAAATGAATATTTTGAAAACTTCATTGTATCAAAACCAAAGGGGAAGTTTTGCAAGATATAATATTTTTTTAAAAATCAAGTTTTGGCACGTTACACATACATTTTGGCACGCACTATCTTATGCTTCAGAGTTACAAGGAATGCTTTGATTGAATTACTTATTTCTTATTGAATACTTAATGTTTTTGTTATCATCAAAAAGGAAGAGATTGTTGACCCCATATTGATTTTAATGAAATGTAAAATAATTAAGTATTGTGCTAATATTGTATCTGTCAAGTTCAATCAATTTCAGGTTATTCATCATAGAATATACTCTTCATTTATCCTAAGTATATTGTAATTCATAATATAAGGTAATACGGTTCATTTGACAAAATGACTTTCAAGTTTAATTATATTTGCATTGTCTTGAATTGAATTCAATTATCCTACAAGTTCCTATTTGTAAATCTATTTTGAATCATCACTGGATTATGTTCTTAAACTATCTGTATTTCTATTACCTTCGGATTGGATGCTTAATGCTTGAATCTTGGGTTACCAATCTTTAATTTGGAATACCAAATTCTAATGCCTTCGAATTGGATGCTTAATGCTTGAATTTTGGATTACCAATCTTTGATTTGGAATACCAAATTCTGTTGCCTTTGATTTGCATTCGAGTTGCCTTTGGTTGCCTTCGGTTGTTGGCTTACTTAGCTTGCATGTATTTATTATCTAATGGCTGGTTCCTTATAATTGGATTTTGGGAATGCCTTGATAATTCAAACTTGGCATGCTAGATGTTGGAGTTGGCATACTAAGTTTTCCGCACCTTCTGTCGGTTCCCTGGTGCTTCATTATAGCATGCTAATTTATGATTCTAGCATGCTAGTTTGGAATTTTGGCTTGCTGATTTACTTGCTCATTCGACTGATGGTTTTTGGATAAAAAGTTGGAATGCTAACTTTCTTTTCGGCATGCTAGAATTCAAAGTCGGGCTGCCAGATTTTTAAGATCCTTTGTTGGAAGTTTAAGAGCTCTAAATTAGAATGCCAACTTATCTTTTGGCATGCTAATTTTCATAAGCTCACAGCTGGGTTTCTTGTGATTCAAAAAATTAGAATGCTAACTTTCCTCTTGGCATACCGATTTCATTCGTTGGAATGCCAATTGTTAAAATACTTCGGTTGGTTCCCTGATTCTAAAATCTCAGCAGGTTACCGTTTGAATTTTGGCATGCTACTTTAACATTTTTAGCATACCGACTTTTGGTTTTTAGAATGCCAATATTTTTTAAGTCTTTGGCTAGCTTCTTTGTGCTATATGTTGGAATGCTGATTTTTTGCTTTTAGCATTCCAACTCGTTGCCTCCTCTTGGATGGTTCCATTCCGTGTTGATTCGTTTGGATACCAATTTGTGTAGATTGAAATTATACTTCTCCTATTGTTACCATTTGGAATTTCTTTTCATGGCCTTCTCTTAGCCGGTTCTCTCTCTCTCTCACTCCCTTCTCTATTTACAACGGCTATATCTTCATGTTCTTGTTATAAATAGTGGAGATAAACAATGTTTCAGAGTGAAGAAAGCGATAGTGATTTTGAAAAAGAAAATCAAAAAAATATCAAAAAAATATTGAGAGAAAAATCATTTGAAAGAGAGATTTGTTTGAGGATTATTGGAGCATTGCTTTGATTATTTTTCAACCTACCAAAGTTCATTTTGTTGATTCTTCAAGTGGTCTTAAAGCTCCATCTACCCTCATTGAAGAGCATTCAAAGCTACTTCTATTGTGCTGCTGCATTTATTAAAGAAAGAAGCAACTTTGGGATTAGCTCTTCAAGTTGACAAGTATTTCTATTGCTTAAATTTGCTCATATCTAGGAGATTATAGTATTAAATATTCTATCACCTGTGGTTTGATTTGTTTCACAGTTGTGAAAAGTGTTTGAGTAGAGGTCTACCCGGATTTGTATTTGTAAGGCTTGCTTATACCCGAAAACAAGTGTTGCTAGCTAGATTGGCTAGTGATGATTTATTTGTAAGGCTTGCTTATGCCTGGAAATAAGTATTGCTAGCTAGGTTGGCTAGTGATGATTAGTGGAATACCCAAGGTGTTCTTGGGGAGTGGATGTAGGTGCAGGGTTGGCACCAAATCACTATAAATATGTGTGATTGATTGCGATATTTTTTGTGATTGATTGCGTACTAGATTCACTTCACTACACGATACTCATTTATAAAAGAACATAAGTGCACATACTTGATAGCGATTAAATTTTTAAGAAACCCAATTCACCCTCCCTCTTGGATTGCTAGATCTGGGCAATAGATATAATAAAATTTATCCCACAAAAATTTTTATTATATTTATATAATTAATTAGGATAAAATATTAAATTATATTTTTCTAATCTACCCACAGGAATTAAAAAGAAGGAACATAATTTGATAGTTTTATCATACAGACTTTAGTGAATCTAATTGAATTAGAGCTTTAGCCCACTGGCAAGATTTATGTCAGTAGATTCACTATTTTATATTTATATAATTAATTAGGATAAAATATTAAATTATATTTTTCTAATCTATCTATAGGAATTAGAAAGAAGAAAAATAATTTGATAGTTTTATCATACAGACTTAAGTGAATCTAATTGAATTAGGCTTTAGCCCATAGGAAAGTTTTTATTTAGTAGATTCATTATTTTCTAAATACATGATTTACATTGGTAAAGCATTTTTATTAGCCTTAATTTTTTATAATAAAAATGTATATTTAATTTTGCAGTTATGCAACCTGTAAATTTCTTTGATATAAAATGTGACATACCTAAATTGAGGGGTGATAACTATAAGATTTGGACTGAGAGAATTCTTCTTCATTTGGGCTGGATGAACATTGATTATACTATAAGGAAGGATGAACCACCTTCAGTAACTCAGACCAGCACTCCTAGTGAGATTGTGATTTATGAACGTTGGGAGCGATCCAATCGCTTGAGCGTAATGTTCATAAAGATAAAAATCTCTGTTGGTATACGTGGTTCATCGATAAGCAGAGAATGTCAGGAAGCTACTAAAGGCCATTGATGAGCAATTCAATACTTCAGTCAAAGCTCTTGTCTGTTATGAATCTAATATGGCTGATGTTATTTATAACACATGATGGATTGATTCTAGTTCTACAATCCACATTTGCAATTCTTTGCAGGATATGCAAAACCTAAGAAAGCCAAAAGGAAGTGAGCTATATATCTCTTTAGGAAACAAGATGTGCTCACATGTGGAAGCTATAGAAACATGCACTTTAGTTCTTAGTGGTGGTTTTATTTTAAATTTGGAAAGGACCTTTTATGTACCTAGTTTTTCTAGGAACTTAATTTCAGTTTTAAGACTACCTTTGGGTTATTCCTTCAACTTTTCAGATACTTCTTCTAGTTTATATTATAAATCTTAACATGTTGGGAATTATATTTTGTCTGATGGTCTTTTCTATATTAATTTGCAAAATAATACCACCATGATATGATGCATGTTAGGACTGGCATGAAAAAATATGTTGTAAATGATAACTCTTCTATGTTGTGGCATCGAAGATTGGGACATATCTCCGTAGATAGAATCAAGAGGTTAGTGAATGAAGGAGTATTCAATACTTTGGACTTCACTGACTTTGACACTTGTGGACTGCATTAAGCACAAGCAGACCAATAAGTCAAAGAAAGGTGCCAAGAAGAGTTTAGACCTATTAGAGATCATACACACGGACATTTGTTATCCGAATATAGATTTTCATGGTCCGAAATACTTTATCTACTTCATTGATGACTACTCACGATTTATGTATCTCTACTTGCTTTATAACAAGAACGAAGCATTATATGCCTTTAAGGTGTTCAAGGCAGAAGTAGAGACACAATGTGGAAAATAAATCAAAATTGTGAGATCTGATAGAGGAGATGAGTATTATGGGAGATACACAGAGGATGGACAAATGCCTGGTCCATTTGCAAAGTTTCTTCAAAAATATGGGATTGTTGCCCAATACAGTTTACCTGGCTCACCTGATCAGAATGGTGTAGCAGAGAGAAGAAACCAAACATTAATGGATATGGTGAGGAGCATGATTAGGAGCTCCAAACTATCTAAGTCCTTATGGATAGAAGCTCTCAAGACATTCGTGTACATATTGAATCGGGTTCCAACCAAGGCTGTTTCTAAAATGTCATTTGAGTTATTTAAAGGTTGAAAACTAAGTTTGCGACATGTATGCGTATGGGGATGCCCATGTGAAGTGAGAGTATACAATCCACAAGAGAAAAAGCTGGACCCTAGGACCATTAGTAGGTATTTTGTTGGATATGCCGAGAGGTCCAAGGGATATAGATTTTACTGTCCATATCACATAACTAGGATTGTGGAATCAAGAAATGCCAAATTTCTTGAGAATGACTTGATCAGTGGGAGTGATCAATTGCTGAGCATGATTCCTAAAAGAGAACATTCTGATGCTCAACCTTTCACTTCAAGTAACAGACTGATTATCGTTCATAGTGCCCCTCAAGATCAAACGGGCATTATACAACCAGTCGTTGAAATTTTATAATTTGCTGATAATGAACTTGTAGATCCAGTCTCTCATGAGTTACTAGAGATAGTTGAACAATCAACTTTTCCAGAGAAGGTTGTTATAACATTAAGAAGATCTACAAGAGAAAGAAATCAGCAATTTCCAGTGACTATATTGTGTATTTTCAAGAGTCGGACTATAATATTGGAGCTGAAAATGATCCTAAATATTTTCATAAGCCATGAATTGTAAGAAATCCAATTTATCATATAATGCTATGAAAGATGAGATGAATTCTATGGCATTTAATGGATTTTGAGATCTTGTTGAGTTGCCCAATGGAGCAAAAGCTGTTGGTTGTAAATGGGTTTTTTAAGACCAAGAAAGACTTGTTAGACAATATTGAGCGATGTAAGGCAAGACTCATTGCTAAGGGATTCACTCAAAGTAAGAGAATTGATTACAAGG